>JAQZBX010049155.1:0-20001 GCA_029593785.1 Cabassous unicinctus | reverse complement strand
TTTGAAAGACAGTCTTGCTGGAAATAAGAGTCTAGGCTGGTAGTTTTACTCTTTCAGTATATTATCTTTATCAAACCACTTATTTCTTTGTTCCATGGTTTCTGATGAAAAATCTACACTTAATCTAATTGGTTATCACTTGTATGTGATGAATTGCTTTTCTCTTGCTTCTATCTGTCTTTGTCATTCTGATTAGAATGTTTCTCAGAGTAGGTCTGTTTGGATTTATTCAGATGCCAGTGTGTTATGCTTGTTTGACACTGATATCTATGTCCCTCAATAGAGTTGGGGAATTTTCTACCATTATTTCTTCAAATATTCCTTCTACCCCTTTTCCCTTCTCTTCTGCCTCTGGAAAATCCATGACACATATGTTTGCACATCTATAGCTGTCATTTAGATACCTGAGACGTTGTTAAATCTTTTTCCAATCTTTTCTTTATCTATTCTTTTGTATGTTTGCTTTTGCAGGCCATGATTTCAATCTCACTGATCCTTTCTTCTGCCTCTTCAAATCTACTGTTATATGCTTCCCGTGTATTTTTTATTTCATTTATTGTTCTTTTCATTGCCATAAGATCTGATATTTTTCTATGTATACTTTCAAATTCTTACTTGTGCTCTCCCAGAGTCTTCTTATTATCCTTATTTCTTTAACCATCTCATTGAATTTCTTAAGATTTGTTGGAACATCTATGTTTAGTTGTATCAACTCCTTTATGTCATCTGAAAGCTTATCTTCTTCTTTTAACTGGGCCATAGTTTCCTGTTTCTTGGTATGCATTGCAATTTTTTTGTTGGTGTCTTGGTATCTCGCTTACTAGATGTATGTGTTATGGGTGTAGTTTATCTCTTTGGTTTAGGGCTTTCTTGCCTTTTTTCCCTTGGTGGTTGTGTAGTAGGAGCTGGGTATGTAGTTGGTACTCTATGCTGTGGAGACTGAAACTGCCCACATTGGCCCAGGAATCAATGAAACTTTTCCTACACTTCCCCCCTGCCCCCTACAGAACCAGCCATGTCTAGCAATCCAAGCTGTGCAGACCATGACCATCTGTAGTTCCCCAGAAAAACTTATGAAACTTCATGCTGCTTCCTTCCCTCCTGGGACAGTGATTGAGCTGCTGGTGTGGGCAGCAAGGACATCAGGGTCTAAACTGACCAAACTTGTACAGTTAGACTGATGTAACACCAGCACCCCTCCTCTCTAGCCAAGGTTGGGGATACATCCTCCAGAATGTGTAATCAGTCCATGTGGACTGAAAATGCCTGCAATAACCATAGAGTCTTAGGAAAGACAATTCCACTCCTATCCTATTGAGGGGTGGGGATGGAGTGCCAGGTGTCTAACTATCCAGTCAGTGCTGGCTGAAAGCGCATGCAGTTGTCTGGATAGGTTGTTGAAGGTCCCCCTGAGTCCTTCCTGCCAGAAGTAGAGCTGGAGCCTAGGCTGGAGCTGCAATCCGAACTGGAGGAAAGAAGCCAGTGAATACCATTACTGTGATTTTCAATCAACCCCACTTCCCCTTATGTGGAAGGAAGTTAAATGACAGATACCACCTCTTTCCAACTTGAACATGTTCAAATTTTAGCTCTTCTTAGGTTTATACTTTGGCCAGGCAAATTTACCTATCAGTATTTAAAGTTGGTGTCCAACCATTTCTTCTTCCCCCAATTTTGTGAAATGGAGCTTCCAAATACATCCTCAGAATAGCTCCCAAGGAAGTTTGGGAGCCAGGACAGGATGGGCACTGGCCTCCATGGGGTGGAGATCTCTACTCATGAATCTTTACTGAAAATGGTCAGTCACTTCCTCCATTAATTCAAGGTTGTTGCAGTATAATCTTCTGGTCTCCTAGGGGGGCCATACATGTGCTTTAGATAGGTCTGTGTGATTACTAACTGCCCTGTAGGATGAGCTAACTGTTGGAGCTCATTTTTCTGCAACCATCTTGCCCCTCCCCTCTATTGAATCTTGATGATCTGTTTTTATATTTCTCTTATTTGTAAACTTCAAAGAAGTCTATGTATCCATCTTAATCATTCCCAAGCTTAGCATTTTCTAGGAACTTATTAGTAGTTGATAAATAAGTATAAATTAATTAATGAAAACTAGTATAACTTAGTAAGTCAGTTTCTTCTGCAAATTAAATTACAATCCAAAATTTAATATTGGTTAAAGATGAAAAGTCAAACAATACATCTCTGCTTTGGGTTGTTTTTATATCAGCACAATATTTTTATTGCCCTTGAACATATTTTATATATTATTAAAAGTGAAATAGTCCTGGATTTGAAAGAACCAGCTGCCAGTGACATATAAATATATCTTAAGGAAAATCAACTGCCTTATAGATTCAGCTAGATAGCATTCCCCATAGCATGTTTATTGTAATTTGCAACTTCATAGTTTCAATTAGAGTTATTTTTTTTATTTTAAAGAAAATAAAATAACATTTGGTTAATTGATATTTGATGTATGGGTGTATAGATATATGGATTGCAAAAGTGTAATATCTGCATCCTCAAAAGTGCTGGGATTAGGTAAAGAGATTCTTAGATATGACATTACAAAGGCAATAAACAAATAAATAACAGATTTATTGAACTTCATCAAAATTGAAAATGTTTGTCCATCAATGGATATTGTTCAAGAATGTAAATGACATCCAGTAGAATGGTAGAAAGTAGATACAAACCTTATAGCAGAGGAGTGCTTAAAATCCAGAATATATAAACATGATTGCAATTTTACAACAAAATGAAAAGCAACATAAAAGCAAAATAGGCAAACAAAATTGGAGACTGGGCCAAAAGTTGGAAACAACCGAAGTGTTCTCCATCAACTGAAACAGGTAAACAAAATGGATTACATAGACAAAATGTAACATCATGCAGCAACAGGTATGAAAACCTGAGAGATGCTGAAACTTGGAAGAACCTTAGAAACATTATAGTCACTTAAATAAACAAGACAAAGAAGAAAAAAGTTTTTATGGTGCCAATATGACATGTAAAAATAGCACATCCACAGATATAGGAAGTAAGTTAGAGGTACTGTGGTATGAGCACTAAGTAAGAGATGGTATGTAAAGTATTAGATAGAGAGTATGAATAAATAAAATTAATAAAAGTAAAAGAAAGATAGCACACCAATTTTTTTTTAAGTTACATTAATTCAGATGACCATTACACCAATGAGGAAGGGGAAGGTTTTTATCAAAGAGGGATAATCAGAAGTTCCAAGAAAATGGCATCAATGTTATTAGGTGCCCATCAGCTATTTCACAAAAAATGGCAGAGAATGGGCAAAATTCTACCTGAGTGAATTGTTTTGGAAATCCACAGAGCAGGAGATTTAAGAGCACTGTTCTGGATTGAGCTGGACAAAGAGATGAAGAGCTCAAGGGATTACCTTGAGTTGCTTGTCCCTGTGGCTGGAAACAGTGGGTGTAAAGCATACACTCAAGGCTAAAAGCCACCATGGATTCTCTGGCTCTCACCAGCCAGCTGAGTGGGAGGGAGCATTTCCTGAGAGGAAGATGAGTTTGGTAATGGGTGGAGAGTGGTTTCCTTTCTGTTGGTTTGTTCACCTGAGCACCCTTGGTGTATTGGGGTGAATACCAGCTAGCACTGATGTAGACCTGGGGAGAGGGTGTGGGAAATCTGCTCAGACAGGTTGTCACACCCAGCCACCCTGGGAGATAGGAACTTAGGGAGGGCACAGAGACAGGCACCTAACAAGCCCAGGCCCTGAAAACTGTTAGAAGTCCAAATCACCTAAGGGAAATGGATGCAGGAAGAGCCTTAAAAGATTTTAAAAGCCTATTTAGTATATGGACATGTTGTAATGCAATTCAGAATTTCCTGCCTTGCATGTAGAAGGTTGCTGGTTTGAATCCCACTACCTCCTAAAAGGAGGAATCCAGGGAGGGATAAGGCACACAGTTAGCACCTTATGGTAAGGAACTTATAGACAGTGTTTTTACTGATTTTTTATGGCTTTTGGGATATTTTATTTCCTTTTCCTTTATTTCATTCACTAAAACTAAATATGTCACCTGAGGAGGGCAACCTGCAGGGTGATTAATTGATGAACACCAGCAGCCTGAGAAAGTCCCTAGGGAACTAAGAGGGAAGTCTGCTTTTCCTGGGTTGTTTCTTTTGTGCTGTTTTGTTTCTTGTTTGTTTTTCCCCCTTTTTTTTTTGTATCTTTTTTTTTCTTCCACTTTTTCTACTCTATTTATATTTTTTTCCTTCAATTTTCTGTCTTCTGACTTCTGTTGCTTTTCTTCCATTTCACTATTTCTTGTTTGGTTTTCATTATTTCTTTTTTTCTCTGTCCATTTTTTTTTATTTCTTTCCTTCTATACTCTTCTCATCTGCCCAGTCTTTTAATTCATTCTGTTTTTTTCTCTATTTTATTTCTTGTTTTATTTTTTCTATACCCCTCTTTTTATTCTTACTCCATTGATTTGTTTATGATTTTTTACTCATGTTACTTTGTTTCCCAGCTCTTCAATGGCTCCTCTTCTATCCTTTCCTTGTATTATTATTACTATTATTCTTTTTCCCTATTTATCTCTTTCCTTTTCTCTGTTCTAATATTTTTCAAGGGGACACATATAACTGAAAGGATATTGAATAAGAGGAACAAAGTATCAAAAATTAACCTTACCACACAAAAAGGAACAACAAAATAAAAGCCTAGATTAGAAGAAGCTAATCAAGCAAATAAGCCCATCAAGATAAACAGTGCCTAGACACCAACAAAAATTTCAAACTATACTAACAAACAGGAAGACATGGCCCAGTCTAATGGGCAAACTAAAAAACATTAAAAGACACAGAATATAGAACAAGTAATTAAGGATATCCAAACAAATATCATGAATAAAATAAAAAAAGTGAAGTAAGAGATAAAAGATATTAAGAAGATACAGGGGGAACATACTGAAGAAATTGTAAATATACATAAAAAGATAATGGACCTGATGGTTATGAATGGCACACTGCAAGACATCAAAAATACATTGGAAACACATAACAGATGATTTAAAAAGGCAGAGGAAAGAATCTGCAAGGCAGAAGACAATACAGCTAAAATCAGACAGATAGTAGAACAGATGGATAAAAAGACAGAAAAAGAAATTCAGCAGGGACTTAAGGAATTGAAAGAGAACATGAACTGCACAAACATATGCATTATAGGCATCCCAGAGGGAGATGAGAAGGGAAAGGGGACAGAAGAAATATTATAGTTAATAATATCTGAAATTGCAAACTCTACTGAGGGACATGGATGTACATGTCCAAGAAGTGCAACCACCCCAAACAGTATAAATCCAAAACAGGCCTACCACAAGATAGATACTTGTTAATTTGTCCATTGCACAAGACCAAGAGAGATAACTAAAAACAGCAAGAGAATAGAGATCCACCACATACAAGGGAAGCTTGTTAAGATGAAGGGCTGATTTCTCATCTGAAACCATGGAGGCAAGAAGGCAATGGTATAACATAGTTAAGGTGATAAAAGAAAAGAAAAATCCTGACAAGAACTCTCCATCCCGCAAAGCTGGCTTTTAAAAATGAGGGAGAGTTCAAAATATTCTCAGATAAACTGAAATTAAGAGAATTTGTCAATAAATACTAAAAAGAGTTCTGCAGGGTGAAAGAAAAAACAAAAAAGAAATAGTGGAAGGAGAATATAAGAATAACTAAAAAGATAAAAAGAGAAATAAAAGCAATATATGGCATACATGAATCTAAAAAATATGGATAATATAAGTAATTCTTGACAGTAATAAAATTGAATGTTAATGGAGTAAACTCTCCAATCAAGAGAAACAGATTTGAAGAAGGGTTGAGGAAATATGATCTATCTATATGCTCTATACAAGAATTTCATCTTATACCCAGGGATGCAAGCTGACTAAATGGTTGGAAAACAAATTTACATGTGAAAAATAATCAGAAAACAGCAAAAGTAGCTATACTAATATCAGACAAAATGGACTTTAAATGCAAAACTATTGTAAGTGACAAAGAAAGACACTATATATTAAAAGGGATAATCTATCAAGAAGAGAGAACTATCATTAACATTTATGCACCTAACCAGAGCACCTCAAAATACGTGAGGCAAACATTGGAAAAACTAAGTTGAGAAATAGATGCCTCTCCAATATAGTAGGGGACTTTAATACACCATTATCATCATTAGACGGAACATATTAAATAATGTCAAAAAAGAAACAGAGAACTTGCAAAAAATGTTAGAGGATTTAGATTGAATGACATATAAAGAACATTGTACTCAAATACAGCAGGTTTTACATTCTTCTTGAGTTCACATGGATCATTGTCCATGATAGACCACATGCAAGGCCACAGAACAACATTTATTGAATTCAGAAAGATTGAAATTATACAAAGTAATTTTTCTGACCACAATGGAATGAAGCTGGGAATTAGTAAGGGGCAGAAAAGCAGATCAGGCACAAAGGCATGGAACATATGCAACACAATTTTAGACAATCAGTGCATCAAGGAGGAAATTGCAAAATGAATCAATAACTACATTGAAAGAAATGAAAATGACAACACAATGTAGCAAAACCAATGGGGTGAAGCAAAAGCTGTGCTGAGAGGGAAATTCATAGCCCTAGATTCCTACATTAAAAATGAAAAAAGAGCAAAAATAAAAACCCTAACTGCACACCTGGAGGAATTAGAAAAAGAACAACAAACTAACCCCAAAGCAAATATCAAGAAGGAAATAACAAAGATTAGAACAGAGCTAAATGAAATTGAAAATGAGAAAGCATTAGAAAAAAATAAACAAAACCAAAAGTTGGTTCTTTGAGATAAATAAAATTGACAAAACCTTAGCTACTAGAGTAACAAAGGAAAAATGAGAGAAGATGCAATTACTTAAAATAACAAATAAGGAAGGGGATATCACCACTGACCCCATAGAAATAATATAATAAGAGTATGCTTTGAAAAATTATGTGCCTAAAAATGGATAATTTAGAGGAATTACTATAAACACACAAGCAGCCTACATTGACAAAAGAATAAATTGATGAACTCAACAGATCAATCAAAAGTAACAAGAATAATTAGTCATCAAAAACTTTCCACCTAAGTAGATCCCAGGACCAGATGGCCTCACAGGTGAATTCTTATAAACATTCTGGAAAGAACTAACACAAATCCTCCTTAAACTGTTCCAAAAAATAGAAGTGGAGGGAACATTGCCTAACTCATGCCAACATCACCCGAATAACAAAGACAAAGATGCTACAAGAAGAGAAAGCTATAGATCAATCTCTTTAATGAACTTAGATGCTAAAGCCTCAACAAAATACTTGCTAATTGTATTCAACAACACATCAAATGAATTTTACACCATGACAAAGGGGTTTTCATCCATGGTATGCAAGGATGGTTCTACATAAGAAATTCAATCTATGTAATACACCATGTTAACAGATGGAAAGAAAAAAATCACATGCTCACCTCTATATATGTAGAAAAAGCATTTGCA
The DNA here is from genome assembly GCA_029593785.1 of Cabassous unicinctus. Taxonomy (NCBI): domain Eukaryota; kingdom Metazoa; phylum Chordata; class Mammalia; order Cingulata; family Chlamyphoridae; genus Cabassous; species Cabassous unicinctus. The sequence continues at coordinate 12,449 of JAQZBX010049155.1, read as the reverse complement.
AAATACAGCACCATTTCATGATAAAAATACTTCAAAAGATATGAATAGAAGGAACCTTCTTCAATATGATAAAGTGTTTATATGAAAAACCCACAGCTAACATCATATTCAAGCGTGAAATCCTAAAAGCTTTCCTTCTAAGATCTGGAACAAGACAAGGATGCCCACTGTCACTGCTCTTTTTTTAACATTGTTTTAGAAATACTTGCTCAATCACTTAGGCAAGAAAAAGATATGAAAGTCATCCAAATGGAAAGGAAAATCTAAAAATTTCACTATTTGCAGATGACATGATCCTATAGATAGAAATCCCTGAGAAATCTACAACAAAGTTTCTAGACAGTCTAAATGACTTCATTAAGGAAGTAGGTTATATAGTTGCAGTGCAAAATTCTGTAGCATTTCTGTACACCAATAATAAGCAATATGAGGAGGAAATCAAGAAAAAAATCCCATTTACAATAGCAACTAAAAGAATTAAATTCCTAGGAATAAATTTAATTAAAGTTGTAAATGACTTGTTTGCAGAAAACTACACAACACTGTTAAAGGAAATCAAAGATGACCTAATAAATGAAAAAATATTCCCTGTTCATGGAAAAGAAGATTTAAAATCATTAGGATATTTATCTTACCCATACTGATTTACAGATTTAGCACAATCCCAGTAAAAATTACAAGAGCGTTTTTTACTGAATTGCAAAAGCTAATTATGAAATATATTTGGAGGGGCAAGAGGCCCCAAATAGCTTAAAACTTATTGAAAAAGAAAATTGAAATTTGAAGACAAAAACTACCTGACTTTAAAACATCCTACAAAGCTACAGTCATCAAAATTGCTTGGTATTGGCACAAGGATAGACATACTAAACAAAGGAATTGAACTGACAGTTCTAATGTAGATCTCCACATATACAGTGAACTGATTTTTGACAAGGCCACCAGGCCCATTCAACTTGGAGAGTTTTGCCTGTTAAACAAATGGTGCTTGGAGACCTGGATAGTCATATACAAAATAATGACAGAGGAACATCATCTCACACCATGTACAAAAATTAACCTAAGGTGGATCAAAGATCTAAATATAAGAGCCAAGACCATAAAGTTCCTGTAAGATACATAGAGAAGCATCTACAAAACCTTGTATAAGGTAATCATTTCATGAACTTTACACCCAAAGCATGAGAAATGAAAGAAAAATTGATAAATGGGACCTCCTCAAAACTAAAAAAATTTGCACCTCTAAAGAGTTTGGCAAGAAAGTAAAATGTCAGCCTACACTATTGGAGAAAATATTTGGTAACAATATATCTGATAGGGGTTTAATATCCACCATATATAAAGAAATCTTACACCTCAAAAATAAAAAGAGAAATAACCCATTTAAAAACTGGAGTAATGATTTGAATAGACACTTCTCCAAAGAAGAAATAAAAATGATGAGACGGTACACGAAAAGATGCTCAACATCACTAGATATTAGGGAAATGCAAATAAAAACTACAATGTGATATCATGTTACACCCATTAGGCTGGCAGCTATTAAAAAAACAGAGGTCTACAAGTGTTGGAGAGGACATGGAGGAATGTGCACCCTTATCCACTGCTGGTGGGAATGTAGAATGATGCAGCCAGTGGGGAGTACAATTTGGCAGTTCCTCAGAAAGCTAATTACACAACTGACATATGATCCAGCAATTCCGCTGCTGGGTATAAACCAGAAGAATTGAAAACAGGTATACAAACAGATATATGCTCACTAATGTTTATAGCTCCATTATTCATTATTGCCAAAAGTTGGAAACAATCCAAATGTCCATCAACAGATGAATGGATAGGAAAAAAATGTGGTATATATATACAATGGAGTATTACTCAGCCATAAGAAGGAATGTAGTATTAAAGCATGGATAACATAGATAAACCTTGAAATCTTATGTTGAGTGAAGCAAGCCATGTACTGAAAGACAAATGTTACATTGCTTCAATGATATCCATTAAGCACATTGAGCAGACTCACAGAGCTTGAGCCTGGAAGATAGGTATTTGGAGAAAGAAAGGGAGAAGAAGCTTGTGAACCAATGCCCATATGGGGAAAATAATCTAAGTTGGAAGGGTATAGTTGCAGCTAATGGGCATGACAGTGGTGCAGTGATGCTACTGGGTTGGGCAGTGCTGGTTTGTGAGTGGGTAGGGTTTGGAGGGTGAGTTGAACTGTCATGGAAATGGGGAGAGGTTTGGGGGAGATCACAGGTGAACTCTGGTCATTTTTGGGTAAGTACTTGAAACTATAAAGTAGGGAATGTTCTTTTGGCAAATACAGCAGGACAGGGTTACTGCTTTAGGATTTTGGATTGGGGGGCACATGGGAAAGGGTGCACCTGAAGCAGGCTTCTAGGGAGTATGTGAGTATTCATCTTGTCATAGTGTGTTGTATCAGTGGGTGGCAACAACATAGTGAGTGAGAAGATGTTAGACTCCCATCCTTGGGAATCCTGCTATGTTCTGAAATAGAGGGTTGGGAGTCTCTCAAGAGCAGAAGCAATGTCTAATAGGGAAGGACCTGCTGGTATGCCAAACCTTCAATATTGTTGCAAATGACTATGAATCTTGTTCTTCAAGGAGTGAATATTGGTGGTTGCTGTGAATCCCAAAGGGAAGGGTAGGAAGGAATAGAATACATGGATCATGGGTAATTTTGGGGGGGTGATGGAATTTTTCTACATGATCTTGCAATGACAGATACAGGCCATGTTTAATTTCATCAAAATTTATAACAGTGTATTGTGTAAAATGTAAACCATAATGTAAATCATTGATCATGGTTAGTAGCATTGTTTCGGTATTTGTACAATTGTAAAAAATGACCATCCACATGTAAAATGTTAATAGGGGAAAGGGAAAATGGGGAAACTGTTGGGTATATGGGAATCCCCTATTTCTGTACATAATTTTTCTGTAACCTAAAGCTTCTTTGAAGACAAAATTGAAAAAATAAGAAACTAGGGGAATTAATGGAAGAAAATATCACTGTACATACAAGATAACAGATCTTACAGTGTTGAAAGACATAATGTCAATTTTTAAAAAATTATTTATTTTTATTATTCCATTTTTAAATTTTTTCATATTTGTTATTTTTAAAACATTACTATTTCATTTTCTAATTAATTGCATTTTGTTATTTTGTTGGCTTCATTTTTATAGAAGTTTTGGATCACAGAAGGGTAACATTTCTGACAAGGGAGGTTCATTGGTGTGGGGTGTCAGTGATGGGTGATGCATGGGAGGAGTTTCATCCTGGGCATACCTATAAGGCGTATGAACACATATTCAAGTGTTCATGGTGCATTGTCAGTGTGGGTGGAGATTCACACAATAAATGAAATAATATCAAATTTCCATCCTGGGGAGCTCTGCCATATTCTCAAATAGGATAGCATGAATCCCCTGACTACAGGGGCAGTGACTAGTGAAGGACAATGGACCATTGATGGGCCTTTGATATTGATGACTGTACTTGTGAACCTCTATTTTTGAAACTGAAACAGCATATATTATAGGGTGCCCAAGGGTTACCACCTGAGACCCTCCTTCTTGCTCAAATATGGTCTCTTTTGAAGCTGAACTCATCATATAAATGCATTAACTTTCACCCTGGCATGGGACATGACTTCTGGGGAAAAGCCTCCCTGGCATTGAGGGATTACTACCAAGGGCCAACTAGCAATTTCCTCAAATAGCAATTTCCTCAAATAGCAAGTCTCCTGAGGGCTCTGGAGACATCAAGACACTATATGCAGGGCAGAGAACTCAGGAGTTTGGTGCCCTGACAGTGGGTCTTACTTTGCAATTAATGCTCCTCAGTGTGTCAGAATTGTACTCAATGGTGGTTTACCTACCCATTGGTCTTCTGTCCCTCCTATTTGTATCTATAGCTAGTACTAGAATTAATAGGTGTATTTCCAGGAATCTTAAATCTTTGTGCTGTCCCTGTGCCAGCTGGTCCCTCAATCTCAACAGAGTTGCAACCCCTAATCTCCAGTTCATTGGACTCACCCAGGACAACTAACAAGGAGATGATGATGGACAATGACCATCCCAAAGAGCAGAAAGTCTACAACTGCAAGCAAGATACTCCCATCCATCTGCCCCATGGGATCTAAGCTCCCTCTCAAATACAGGTGGAGTGGGTATCATCATCCCAGAATCCTCAGGATTGGGGAATGAATGATGGCTTAGAGTATATTTACTATTATTCTACTATAGACTGATTGTGATTCTAGCAATGGAAGAACTTTTATCATTGATGTGGAAGCAGTGGCCAACAGAGGTGCTGAGGGGGAAGAGAGGGAAAATCACTTATAATTTGGGGGCATTTTCAGGACTTGGGGATTTTCCTGAATGACAAAGCAATGACAGGTACAGGCCATTATATATCTTGTAACAGCTTACACAATTGTGTTGGACAGTGTGTAAACTACAATGAAAATGATTATTGACACGTAGTGGTAATCCTCCAAAATGTTTTCCTCAATTGTCACAAATATTATCACATTAATGAAGGATGTCGTTAATGTGGGAAAATGTAGGAGGTATAGAAAGCAGGCCATATGGGAATTCCTTATGTTTTTTATGCATCATTTATGTAATCTAAGTATCTTTATAAAAATAAAAATGTTTATTAAAAAAGAAAGGATAATCAAAATTTTGAAGGATGACATTATTCCATATTTATTGTGGTTTGATGGGTCTTGGGGTCTTCCATTTTTATCAACTTGGAAAATTATATTTTTGTGAATATTTTTGATAAATAATAAATCATAAGATATCTTAAATTTTCAAACTAGATACTGCTTTTTCAACCTAAGAAACAATATAAAAAATTATTTTGTATGAAAATGATTAAAAAGTACAAAAGTAATAAAATCCTTAAATTATCTAGTTAATAAATCTGTTATATGTAATACACAAAATAAATTAGAAAATGCAATTTCTGTAAAATAATAAATGATGTAAGTTTACAGTATCCTGTCCTAGTTTACTATTGTAATCTGCTCTTTTATATTGCCCACTTATTCATTAGAACTCAGCATATTATTCATAGGTATTTAAATTCTTGATCTGTTAATGCTAATAAATCTGTCGTATTGATACTGGTTCTGCTCTTTCCTCTGTATCTGCAAAATGTCTTTTGCTTTCTGAATGTCTTAATTTTTTTTGAAAGCCAGACTTGATGTATCTAATAAAAGACTGTGAAGTAAATAGTCCACAAGTGTTTTCAGTTTCATGGCTGCTATGACAAATACCACAGCCTGTTGAATTAACAACAGGAATTTATTGGCTCAAGGATTCAGAAGATAGAAGTCTTGGTTACTCTCATATTTGGTAGCACTCCCTGGGTCCCTTGATTTACCATCACATGTGAAAATCCTCTCTTTTCTCTTCTAGGACTTATTGATTTCTACCATACTCTCCAAATTGGTTTTCTCTACATGATGCCTCAGTCCTGTATAGAATGGGAAACAATTTAAGTAAAAATAACAACTTGAAAATGTCCCATTTACACACTCATAGTAATGTATTAACATTAAGAACATATTTGCTTGTTTGTTTGTTTCTGTCCCTAAGGTACATAATTCTTACTTCCACTGTGCAATCTCTAGGACCCAGAAAGACATTTTTCTAATCCATCTATCTCAAAATAATTAATTCCTCTAAGAAAAATCTATGAATCCAAAGTCTAATCAAAATTAGTTACAGTTGTCCCCCTTCCTGGAAAGGAATTTTTCTCCTTCTTATGGACAGTTGTAATGTAGAAATCAATTTATTTCCTCCCAAAATACAATAATAGGCATAAGATAAACATTCCTATTTCAGCAGGGAGAAAGTAGAAGGTAAACAGAGGTTAAATGTCACAAGGCCATTAGATTACAAGGTCTAAGATTCTTAGACTCAATAATGTGCTTTCTCTGCTTCATGGAGAAGCAACCACATGTACTCTAAGCACTTGTGCAGTCTCCCAGAAGATAAGAGTGAAGGTCCCAACCTTTGAAATGATCAAAATCATGGCCACACTATGACTGAATGCAGGGGTATAGGACTCAGCATACTGGAGCATTGGAGATTTGCTATTCTCCCTATATATTGGGGTTCAAATACCAACTACTCCAAGTTCCAGGTGAAATGACTTGAACCCATCAAGCACAGGGGTTGTATGGCTGTTTCCACACAAAGAGGTGGATATTCCATCTTAGAAGGAGAGGTACTTTTTGATCCAGTCCTCTTTATCAATGTTTTTGTCCATTAAGTCCTTCTGCCTTCTATTTATTCCTTCTTTGTCCCTTTCAGTCCAAGTTGGTAGTATGCTCTGTTCATATCAATTTTGTAAAATTCTTTGTCAGCTTTTTATGCAGTTAAAGGGGGTCCAAACATCAGATAAAAGAACTTTCCACAACTCCTTCTTTGATAACTGCACTTTAAATCTTGTCTTTAACTGAAATGACTGGCTGGATCAATGTTCAAATACTTTCTTTAGTAATTTCATGTTCATTTAAATCATCGTATGTAACCAAGTGCTCTGAGAATGACTTCCTGAAAGCCCAATGGTGTCCCTGATAGAGAAATTTCTGGCCCTACTCTCAGATTTCATTATCTGGATAAGACGCTATTTTCAAAATCAATAATTTCTGCTGCCTTCATGCTTAATAGTTTAATTTTCATTTTATCCCTTTCCTTTAGCATTTTTCTATTTGATTCAATGGAAATTAGGCTGCACCATCCACAAATAACTTGGAAACCTCTTCAGTTAAATGTCCAAGTTCATTGCTTACAAGTTCCAAGTTCAATCCTACTATCAGGCACAATTTTACCAAATTGTCCACTACTTTATAATAAGGATCACCTTTCCTCCAGTTTCTAATAACACATTCATCATTTCCTTCTAAAATCCCATCAAAGGTACTTGTGTTATCTGTAATCACAGCAATATTCTCTGCAATGCAATCTAGCCTTTTTCTTTTTGGAACTCCATATTCTTCAAGTCTTTAATTCCCCAATTCCAAAGCAACTTCCATCTTTTTATGTGTTTGTAATTACAGCACCTACTTCCCAATAACAAAAAGTTTCTTAGTCTCCCAATTGTTATGACAAATACCACACAAAAGGATGGCTTAAAAAGAGGAATTTATTGACTTATGGTTTCTCACAATAGGTGTTGGCAGTGTTATGTCCTTCTGGCAATTCTTAGTTCCTTAGCTTTCCTTTTATAATGAGATGTCCTCCTCTTCCCCTTCTGGATTCTGTAAGCTTCCAGCTTCTCATAAACTGAAATCATGATGACATTCACCAAAGAAATAATTTCACATATATATATATATATATATGTATAAATGAGTTCATACCCATTGAAATTGATTAAAATTAAGAATAATCTCTAGAAGGCATATATATATACACACAAAAATAAATAATAGGGAAAGAGAAGTCATTTTGGAGTATTGCTACCAGATTATATTACAGTTTTTAAATGTTTGCTAAATGTAAGGAAAAGTGAAATTATTAAATAAACAAATGATGATGGCATTCACCTAAGAAACAATTTCACAGGCAAGAAGTTAACATATATTTCAACTTAATTTAACTAATAATTATTAAACTATGTCTCTTATCAGAGCTATGCATTAAATGTTCATTGCTTGAGAAAATTCCCTAAGGCCAATTATTCTGAAATTAATGGCCTAGTATGTGTTTATTAAATCACAGAAGAAGAAATCAGCAATACCAAATATTAACAAGCTATTATATGAATTAAGTAAAAGAATCAGTTGATATTTCTGAGTAGCATTTCTATAATTATTTTTTTTAAATTAGTGGAGTTGTAAGCTTACAAAACATAATATGCAGAATCCCCACACAGCACTCCTCCAATGATACTTTACATTGTTGGGGAATTTTTGTTAAAGATTATGAAAGAACAATCTCTGTCTCTTACCACAAGCTATGGCACATAGTGTACACTTGGTATATTTTTTCCATACACTCTTATAATTAAGACTATGTATTAATAGTGTACATTTGCTATAGTTCATGACACACCACGTTCAGATTTGTACTCTTAACCACAGTCAATCTTCTGCCACACTGTTCACTGTGTTATGTAGCCCCATGCTTTGTACACTGAGTTGATGTCACATTAATCACAGAGTTGTGCAGTCATTGCCCAGTAAAACATTGAAATGTTTTTGTTTATTATTATTTTTTAATTACTCTTGTGAGCAAGTTCTACCTGACAAATTCATCTTTTGAAAATATAAGGCAAAATTTTGATTCTTAAAAGAATAATTAGATGGATATTTAAACACAGAATTTCATACTGTAAAGTTTAATGAAATTTGAATTGAAAGTTAAATATAATAGGAAAAGAGTGACTATTCAAAAGAAAATATAGAATTCTAAAACAAATGAGTGGATTGATGAGATTTACTTACAATAAAATTCAAAAGTGAAAGTAGCATAAATTCAGATCTCAAACATATGATAATATTAAATTATGAATGATAAGGATAGCTTATTTATTACAAATAAGTGAAAATCAATCAGTAAAATATATATGCAAATTTGAAGACATGAAATAATACATTGCAAAAAGTCATTTTGAAAGAGTCTCAATGAAGAATGTTACAAGGCATACACATATAATTGGCATTTATTTAAATTACTATATATTTATTACAAGTCTAACAAGGTTTGTTTTTCACTTACAAAATTAATTTTAAAAATTATTGGGATAAAACTTTTTATCTTAAATTATATTTTGAACTGGATTTGATGCAAATAATCTGATACAAACAAGCATATTATACAAATGAATCTATTTGCTATGTCTTAACTGACCACAATTCAAAAATTTAATTGGGAAACACATATCAAGAACAAATAAGGGTATCCTTGGACACATTATTTACATTTCTGCATATTTATCAGAAAAAAAATCCCATGCATATACACAAATACATTTGAAATATTTATATATATGCATTATATATAAAATTTTGCAAGAATGTAAAATGACTAAATATTAACTAAAATGTAGATTATCATATATTTAATAAAATAAATTACTGTAATTAATTAGGTAAACATTATTAAATAGTATAATATGAGTGTTTGTAACAATTCATTAAAAAGCATTATACCACTTCTAAAATCAATGTTCAGAATAGAAGTACAATTTATTTTTGTGAACACCACTAGAATAATATTTTCAGAATCAAATGTACCCTTAGAAATTGCAAAACTTAAGTTTCAGCAATTAATTACTGATGTTTATTTTTAATGATGTTACAATATTATAATAATATTATTCAGGGAGAATAAGTGTAAATATCAGCATGGAGTCAGTATTTCTGAGGTTGAGCATATCGCTTCTTGTATAATATTAAAACACATTTGTGCTCCCTGTTGTTTGCCAACATCTGCAAGTATTGTGTGTCTTCTGACATAAATAATTCTGCCTAATAATCTGTAAATATCAAATGAGGTTCAGCAGGAAGAGGTGGCATGATTAATTATCATAATTTTACCAAAAGGATGTAGAAGGAATTTGTCTATGAGTTGTCTCCAGAAAAGTAGAAGTTTGGTTATTTTATCCTATCTGTTTTAATATCACTCCCCAGGATATGAAGTCCATCTTTGAATATCTCATTTTCAATAAATATCAATATTTTATGCGGTTTAACCTTGCCAGAACTTTTCTGAGAGCTCTAGCCACATATTTGTTTAGAAGACATTAGATGATGGGGATGGCCAAGCGAGTGAGGATAGTGTAAAAGACAGATACTACTTTATCCTGCTCAGCAGTATGACAGGCTTGGGGTATAAAGTACATGATGATGGCTGTTCCATAGAAGAAAGACACCACAATCATAGGGGAGAAACAGGTTACTAAAGACTTATTCATTCCTAAATTTGAACTTAATCTCTAAACTGTAGAGATTATTTGCCCTTAGGAGGCCATAAAGGCAGATAATGGAATGAGGAGGAACAAGAAACCACTAATAAAAACTGCATTTTCATAAAGAGATGTATCAGCACAGAGAAGTTTCAGGAGAGCTGGGATCTCACAAAAGAAATGTTGGATATTTCTGGAGGCACAGTAAGGAAGATTAAGAGTATATGTGACATGGAACAAAGCATTGACTAGAGCACCCAGCCAGGTACCAACCACCATGAAGACAAAGATGGTAGGGAGCATGAGAACTGAATATCGGAGAGGGTCGCATATGGCCACATAGCGGATATAAGCCATAACTGCCAAGAAAATGCACTCTGCTGATAGGGTCATGAAGAGAAGAGCCGAATAACTGAAATGGTATTTTTACCTGACAGGAAATCATTAGCTAATTTAGGGACAATAGTGGAACTATTCAAGAGGTCCATGATGGAAAGCTGACTGAGCAGGAAGTACATAGGAGTATGGAGTCAAGAGTCCATCCAAATGAGAATAATCATCACAATATTGTCAGCAAGTGCCACAAGAAACACCATGAAGATGAGAGAGAAGATGAAATTCAAAGCTTGAATGTGTTGAAATAACCCTAGGAGAGCAAAGTCAGTTCCAGTGGTCTTATTGCTCCATTTGCCCATTCTCTCCTTCCCAATTCATTATCCTAGAGGGACCAGACAAAAATCTTTATTTCCACCACAATTTGGTTGCACCCTCATTTTATAATGTGCCAACTTCATTTTCTTCCTTTGTTGTGCAATGATATTTATTAATCTCTGCAGCACAATTGTTTTTTTTACTGTTGCTATGTCACTTCATATTGAATTAAAATATTTTTACCAAGTATTACCTAGACACTACCCTCTCTGTAAATTAAGGAAATATATTACGACACCTTGAAATTTGTATAAGATTAGTAGGTAAAGTTTTTCTTTTTAAATAAAACATTCTTACCAGTAATCTTTCCATGAATCTCTCCAAATCTACCTCTCTATCATTATTTCTTAATTTACCTACTAAATCTATATCTATGTCTATGTCCATTTCTATGTCTATGTCCATGTCTATGTCTTTGTCTGATTTTATATCTACTCTTACATGCATATTTATATTTCTTTTTTATTTCTGCTTCTCTTTTTGTTTTTGTTTCTGTTTCTATTTTTATATTTGGATATAGTCAACTCATATATTTAAGGGCATTCTTTGTTTTGTTTATTCCTGATTTGCAAGTGCTGGAGATTGTGTAAATTACATAGCAGTTATAAATAATCTTCTATATGCCTAAATGGTAGTTGTTTTTCATATTTTGATAGCAGTTAAATAACCAGCACTATAATCACATCAAAATATCTCCAAGTTCTCTGTTTCCTTGCATCAGCATGTTACCTCATTACTTCTTTTAAAGAGAAATCATGTTCAAGTGCTCTCATTTTGAAATTAATATTGGTATGTTTGTCTATATATTTTTGTAATTTAACACCTGAGAACATCACACCATCCAAAAACCAGAAGAAGCCCAGTATCAACCCATATGCCTACTGCATGAGATTCAGTAATTTGACCTTACATACTCTAAAGATTGTTGATGATATGAGAAACTAAAAGCAATGGAAATAGACCGACAAGTTAAAATGCTATTACTAAAATAATTTAACCAGAGGAATTATTCCTCTTCTCAGCTTAATCCAGTTGAGTTATAGGTTAAGGAAAACAAAAAAAATGCCTAGTTTAAATTGGCAATAACCTTGTCTAAAGGAGGTAAATGGAGAGAACCTCAATTGACTCATATTATTTTTGTGGAAATGAAATTGAAGTGACTAGATGGACTAAATTTGGCAATGTTCAGGCATTACATTGCTCAAGATGTTCCTCAATATTTAGGTCGTATAAAATATACTTATAACATCAAAATGTAAATTTCACTGAACAATGAAGAAAGCTAGTATGCTTCCTGGGAAAGTGTAGTCTGAATCACTAGTTGCCACTATATAGTGCCTTGATTCTTAGAGTTGAAGGATGCCCATATCTTATGATGCATATAATTCAGCATAATTGACATTGACCCATTAGCAATATGACATATTGGTTAGAAAAATATCGCATTGCATTGCTTATTTTTATTTTAAGGGAGACCAGCTAATCCTGTTTATTAGTTACTAATTCTCTAATAAATATTTAGATAAATACAAAATAACTGACTTGTAGAAAGTAGCTCAAAACCTTGTGAACTTTTTAATTTGGCTTAAACTCAGGAAAATTCTCACTGCTAAACATATATGATTTCTGAATTGTTTTTCAAAATTGGGTTTTATAAATTCAGTTTAAAGGACTCTAAACTAATCAGAATTAAATAAAAATATCTAGTAATTTTTAAATACCTATATTAGAGTTATTTTTTCAGTTGAATGATTGCAAATGGACTATTTATACACTCTACTCAAGT
>JAQZBX010049154.1:0-20004 GCA_029593785.1 Cabassous unicinctus | reverse complement strand
TTTTTTTTTTTTGCGTTTTGTTGTTTTTTTTTTATTGTGGGTAAAAATCAAATTTTTCACATATAGCATGCCTTTTATTAATAGTTGGTATAATTTCTGTTTTCTGATTTGGATTTCCAACATACTAGTCTGCATTTCTAATCTTTAAATATCCACATAATGGTACAGCCATTCTGGTGGACAGTTTGGCAGTTCCTCAGGAAGCTAACTATAGTATTACCATATGATCCAGCAATCCCACTGGATATATGCTGGGTATATACCCAGAAGAATTGAAAGCAGAGACATGAACAGATATATGCACACCAATGTTCATTGTGACATTATTCACTTTTGTCAATAATTGGAAACAACCCAAATGTCCATCAACAGATAAATGGATAAACAAATTGTGGTATATACCTACAATGGAATATTACTCAATTGTGAAAAGGAATGCAGTATTAACACATGGGATAACATGGATGAATCTTAAAGACCTTATGTTGAGTGAAGCAAGCCAGGCACTCAAAGACAAATATTACATGACCTCGCTAATATGAATTAAGTAATATGAGCAAACCCACAGAGCTAAAGTCTGGAAGACAGGTTTACAGGAGAAAGAAAGGGAGAAGAAGGTGGTGAGCCATTGCCCATATGGGTAAAATCTATGATAAGGTGGAAGTGTGTACTTAGGCAATGGATGGGCATGACAATGGTGTAGTAATGTTATTGGGCTGGGTAGTGCTGGCTTGTGAGGGGGGTAAGATGGGTAGGGTGGGTTGGACTGTCCATGGAACTGAGGGTTCAGGGAAGGAGCAGGTGAACTATGGGGATTTGCAGGTATGTGGTTGAAACTACATTGTTGGCAATGTTCTTTTCCTTCAATGAGTTAATCTTGGTGGTTACCATGGGTCCCAAGGGGAAGGAGAGGGAGGGATATAATAGATGGAACATGGGGCATTTTGGGAGTGATGGAATTGTTCTACATGATCTTGCAATGATGGATACAAACCATGTTAAATTTCATCAAAATCTATAAAAGTGTATGGTCCAAAATGTAAACCATAATGTAAATCATTGGCCATGATTAGTAGCAATGTTTCAATATTTGTACATAAATTGTAACAAACATACCACCCACATGTAAAAATGTTATTATTGGGGAAAGAGGAAAAGGGGGGAGGATGTTGGGTATATGGGAATCATCTATATTCTGTACGTGACTTTTCTGTAACCTAAAGCTTCTTTGGAGATAAAATGAAAAAAGAAGGCACTGGGGGAATAAATGGAACAACATGTCCTTGTGCATTCAAGAAAACAGATCTTATAGTGATGAAAGACATGATATCAAAAAAATTTTAATTTTATATTATTTTTTATTTCAAATTTTTAAAAAAAATTTATATTTTATTCATTATTTTCAAAACCATCATTATTATTTCATTTTCTTATTAACTGTATTTGGTTATTTGATGGCTTCAATTTTGAAGAAGTTTTGGATCACAGAAAGGTTACAACTGTGGCAGGGGAAGATCATTGGTGCAGGGTGTCAGAGATGGATGATGCATGGCAGGAGGCTCATCTGGGGCATGCCTATAAGGCACACGAATGTGTTCAAGTGTTCATGGGGCATTGTCAAGGTGGGTGAAGATTCACACAATAACCAAAAGGGTATTGAATTTCCATACTGGGAAACTGCCGCAATCTCTAATGGAATAGCAAGAATCCCCCAAGTACAGGGGCAGTAACTAGTGAAGGAGGATGGACTATTGACGGGCCCTTGATAGTAATAACTGTACTTATGAACTTTTACTTTTGAAATTGAAACTTAGCCTAGTATTATAGGGTGCCGAAGAGTTACCTCCTGAGAGCCTCCTTTTTGCTAAAATGTGGCCTCTCTCTAAGCAAAACTCAGCATATAAATGCATTACCTTCCCCCCCAGCATGGGACAGGACTCCCAGGGATGAGCCTCCTTGGCACTGAGGGATTACTACCAAGCACCATCTAGCAATGCAACTGGAAAAAGACCTTGACCAAAAAGGGGAAAGGGTAAAGACAAATGAATTTATATGGCTAAAAGACTTCAAAGTGAGTTGGGAGTTCATTCCAGAGGTTACGCTTATGCCCATCTCAGCAGAATCTCACTGATTGCCAAAGTAAATAATGCCTCAAATAGCAGGGTTCCTGAGGCCTCTGGAGACACCCAGACATTATAGGCTGGGCAGACAGCTCAGAAGTTTGGCACCTGCCAGTGGGCCCTACTTTGGAATTTATGCTCTTCAGTGTAATAGAGTTGGACTCAGTTGTGATTTTCCTACATACAGCTCTTCTGTTCTTCTATTTGAACCTATAGTTAGTACTAGAGTTGATCGGTACATGTCCAAGAGACTTAAATCTTTGGGCTTTCCATGTGCCAGATGGGCCCAGAATCTCAACAGCATTGCAACACCTACTCTCCAGTTCATTTGATTCACCCAGAACAGTTAACAAGGAGATGATGATGGACAACGATCATCCCAAGGAACAGAGAGAGTCTACAACTGCAAGCAAGTTAGTCCCATCCATCTGCCCCATGGGATCTAAGACCACTCTCGATTAGAGGCAGAGTGGGCATCTACAGCCCAGAATCCTCAGGACCGAAGAATGAACAATGGACTACAGTAGACTTACTGTTATTCTGCTATACACTTATTGTGATTCTAGCAATGGAAGAACTGCTTTCATTGATGAGACAGTGGCCACTGGAGGTTCTGAGGGGAGGGAGAGGAAAAAATAAGCATATTTTGGGGGCATTTTTGGCACTTGGGAATTGTCCTGAATGACATTACAATGACAGATACAGGCCATTATATATCTTGTCGTAACTTACAAAATTGTGTGGGAGAAAGGGTAAACTACAATGTAACCTATAATCAATGCTTAGTGGCAATGCTCCAAAATGTGTTCATCAATTGTAACAACAGTATCAAACTAATGAAGGATGTTGTTAATGTGGGAAAATATGGGAAGAGTAGGGAGTGGGGCATATGGGAATACCCCATATTTTTTATGTAACTTGTATGAAATCTAAGTATCTTTTTTAAAAGTAAAAAAATATATATATATATTAAAAAATAGAAAAAAATTAATTTAATTTTAAAAAAGACAGAGTAGAAAGATACCAAAAGAAACTAAAACAAACAAACAAACAACAACAACAACAAAAAAAAAAAAACCAGTCATCATTCCTGAGGTCTCGCTCAGTCTCGGTGGTGCTACACTGGAAAATACTCCAAGCCAACTATGCCTAGAAATTAAGGGTTTTTGACTTTTCACTCAATGGTACCAACTTCCTTCTATATTTCTTTTCTCCTATCTCTATCTTATATCCTTTAATAGGCTCAAGGAGTAAACCCAGGCAAAGCTATCCCTCCCCCTCCATCACCCCACACATACTCTTTCAGACATATAAAACCTTCTTTTTTAAATTACCTTTAGTTTCCAATATATTTAATTTTGTGCATGATTTTAATTCATTGTGATATATAAACATTTAACAATTAAAAAGAAATAAAGGAAAGCAGTGGGGGGTGGGGATTAGAATGTGTGGTGCCCTAGTTCCTCTCATATCTCATCTCAAAACAATCACTTTGGATCTAATCAAGGAAACAGACTTTAAAACATATTCAGCCTTTTCAAGAAGATGGTGCATGCCCCTCCTAAAACTGAAGCCAAAGCAAAGTTTTGAAGCCATGAAGGCAGTACTGAAAGGTGTCCACAGCCACAAAAAAGAAGAGGCTCATGTAACACACCTTCCAGTAGCCTAAGATGCTGTGTCTCAGGAGACAGCCCAAATATCCTTGAAAAAGCTCCCCCAGTTGAAACAAGTTTGACCACTATGCCATCATCAAGTTCCCCCTGACCACTGAGTCACCATGAAGAAGATTGAAGACAACAACACATTTGTGTTCATTGTGGATGTGAAGGCCAAGCACCAGATCAAACAAGCTGTGAAGTTCTATGACATTGGTGTGGTCAAGGTGAAAACTTTGATGAGACCTGATGGAGAAAAGAAGGCATATATTAGACTGGCTCCTGACTATGATGCTTTGGATGTTGCCAACAAAACTGGGATCATTTAAGCTGAGTCCAGCTGGTTAATTCTAAATATAAGTTTTTTACCATAAAAAATAAAATAAAATAAAATGAAACAAAACAAAATAAAATAAAACATATTCAACATCAGTGACATTGCCTCAGAAAGATCTTTGCTGGAAGCAACCAAGCATAATGGCACCAGGAATCAAGGAAGCCTGGTTGGTTTTTGCTTATTCTCTCTACCTAACTATTCATTTAACAGAGAAGGTCAAATACATATGCTTACTTCCATCTTCCTTACAGGGAAAATAATTCCCACTCAGATAGTATACATACTGTGGTAAATGTGTCATCTTCTTTATTACCCTCTTGAGGACCTCTTTGACCTCTTTATTCCTTTTATTGTAGATCAGAGGGCTTAACATGAGGATAAGAATGGCATTATTGCAGACAACACTTTGCCCTGCTCCAGGGAGTGGCTAGATGTAGGACACATGTACACGGAAAGAGCAGTGACATAGAAGAGTGTCACAGCTGTCAAGTGGGAGGCACACTTATTGAAGGCTTTGGAATCACTTTTCACCAAAGATATTTCAGGATGGAAGCTTCAACGAAACTAGAGAAGAAGAGGATAACAAGTAAAGAACCAAGACCAAAAACATGTCTACCAGAAGCATAAGCATATGGCTGAAGAATGGATTCAAGCAAGACAAGGAAACAAACTGAGGTATGTCACAGAAGAAATGTTGAATATTTGGCCCACAATAGTGGAGCTGAAAGCAAGAGACTGTTTGAACTAAGCTACAAAGCAAACCACTCATGTAGGCCCCAGTGACCATCTTTCCACAGAATCCAGGATCCATGATGGCTGAGAACTGGTGAAGGCTACAAATGGTGGCATTTTGGTGATAGGCCATGGTTGCCAAGAGGCAGCACTCAACCAGCCCCATCCGAGCCCAACAAAATACTGTGTGGCACAGGCAAGGAAGGAAATATGGTTTTTATGGGGGGTTTTTTTGTTTGTTTTTTTCTGTCTTTTAAGAAATCTGAAAACATCCTTCTGCTAATAGAAAAATAGAAGATGTCTATGAACAACTAGAAACTGAGAAAAAAGTGCTGAGTGTGTGTAGGTGGGAGTCCATCCTGATAAGAATAATGATACCCAGTTTCTGTTTCAGGATCACAAGGTAAATCCCTAGGAGGATTAGGTAGAGTTTAAATTGCAGCTCTTTTTATCTGAGAGCCATAGGAGAACAAATATGACCAAAATATTGTGGTTTCCATCCCATTCCATGGACCCACTCAATGCCATCTACTGAAGAAAAGATGAGGAAAGAAAATGGCTTTATTCTCCCCCAAAATAAAAAAGGAATTCTTCATATATTTCAGTCATGCAGCTGACAAATTAGAAAATATTAAATCGTCAATGTTGAGTTAATTTATGGACCCTGACCTATTTATAAAATTGCTAACCTTAACTGAAAAATTCTCTTGCAACTATACAGCTATTCTGTCTTTATGGACAAAAGACACTGTAGCAGTTTGATATTATTTATGAATTCAAAAAGAAATATAGATTATGTTTTTAAACTGGATGATTTCTCTGGTATGATAACCCTTTAATTGTATTAAATTCAGCTAGATGTCTGATTAAATTGTGTTAAGATTAGGGCTCTGATCCAACCACATCATTAAAGTGTGACTTAGCATTGAGTCCCAGTCCCTTTGGGGATAAAACAGATGCTCACACAGAAGTACACACAGAGAGAGATGAAGAAAACAGAGGAATAGAGAGAGCTCCATAGACATGTCAGAGGCCCGGGGAAGAGAGATGAGCCTGGTAATCTACAGCTGACCTTGTGTAGAGAACAGAGCAGCTGAGCCCAGAAAGAAATGAGCCATGGGGAAAAAGATGAGCCTTATGCCAGCCTACAGCTGAGATCAAAAGAATCTGGGACCATAGAACCTTCAGAAGAAGGAGGACTGCCGAACCCTCACAGACATCACCTGCCATCTTACTCCAACACATGGCAACAGACTTTGGTGAGGGAAGTAACTTATGATTTATGGCCTTGTGACTGTAAGCTTCTGTCCCAAATAAATACCCTTTATAAAAGGTATTTATAAAAGCCAATAGATTTCTGATACTTTGCATCAGCAGCACTTTGGCTCACTAATACAGACATTAAACAGGCATCCTTAGTACAATACTTCCTAGTATGTCTTAATTTCAGATTTCCCTATGCCAGATTTTGCATGAGACTTGGATAGGCCAAGTTAAGAAAATACTACCATCTCTATATATGGTGAAAAAGAAAGAGTGTGCTCAATCATGGCTCTCCTATAACTTGATGTTTGGAGAAGTTCCTGAATCATGTTGTACCACATATAGCAGTATGGAGGGAAGAGTCACTCACCAAGACTCAACAGTTTGGAATGAGATATAACTTGACCAATGTAATGACTCTAAGAAGATCCCTGAGACATGAAATAAGACAAAGTTGAAAGAGCCAGGAGACTCCCACTCTCACATATACAGATTTTCCTTTCCTCAATTCAGAAATAATTATGAGTTAGATAGTCTAGGACAATGATTCTTGATCTGCTTTGGGTCAGTGATGTCTTGGAAACTCTGGGTCCTCTATCCACTAAAATGAAAATTCTTACTGTCTTGCATACAATTTTATTGGATTCTCAGTCACTGCAAAGTCTATCCAATGTTTCCATGTTAAGACTTCTTCTCCAAGGGAAAGTGACTTGGACTTATGTAGAGGTCAGGATGTTTAGTCCATGGACATAGGGAGTGGGATGTTGTGGCAATAAAGAGGTCTTTTCCTTTATATGGACCAGATCAGGGAAGGCAAAGCACTGAGTCTTCAGGATAAATAAGTCACCAAAAGAGTATATTTCCATCAAGCAGTATGTTTTTGCAAAGTGGTACAACTGATATTTTCTCTAGAAAATTATTATAAAATCCTCCAACAGAAACAAAATTTTATTTAAATGAACTAAAGTTAGAAAAAAATCTTTGGAAGCCTTAAAAATCAGAAAATAGCTATAAAAAACTAACCTGGAGAGAGTTCCAGGAAGATGGCATTGAGTAGGCATGCAGGGCTCAACTCTCTCACAAAACAAACAGAGGGAAGTCCAAAACCTGTCTGAGGAATATGCTTTGGGGGTCAGCAGACCAAGACAGTGCTACACAACTTCCAGTAGGTGAGGTACAGAGAGACAAAGAACCTGAAACAACAAAAGTGAGTTAACAAAACTCCACAGTGCCCAGGAAGGCTCCCAACCTTCACCCCCAAGATATTAAGATATTAACCCCCTGGCTCACTGCAGCTGGCTGAGAGTGAACAGACATCTTCCTCCCTGTTACTTGCTACAAAGGAAAAGGGAAGGGTAGTCGGGGGACTCCTCTTCAGTGAATTCAGCCAGCAGAACCTGCTTTGAATCTAGGCTATGGCCAGACCAAAAAACAGAAAAGCAGAAATTGAAAGAAACTCCATGGTAGAAAGGTGCACCAACAAGCACCATCTACAGTCCAGTCTGGAAATTGCACAGAGGAAAATCACTTTAAGGGCTTTTTATACTCGATCTCCTGGGAGAAAATCTGTACCACATTAGGGAGTCCCTGGCCTGATTTTGATAACTTAAGTTGGGAAATTTTAAAGACTTAGAATAAGTTGAACCAGATATCAAAGAAGAGCTGTGAAAAAACAAAAGGAAAGAGGGAGAAATTGAGAGGCATCAGAAAAAATTCACCAACATATTCAGATGCCTAGACATTGGCAAAACATTACAAACAATACTAGGAAACAGGAAAAGATGGTCCAGCCAAAGGAACAAACCAAATATCCTGAAGAGATATAGGATTTAAGACAATTAATCAATGTTAATCACACAACTCTCCTAAACCAATTCAAAGAATTGAAAGAAAATATGACTAAAGAGATAAAAGATATTAAGAAGACACTGAGTGAGCATAAAGAACAATTTGAAAGCCTGCAAAGTAAAGTAACAGAGCTTATGGGAATGAAAAACAATGGATGAGATTAAAAATACAGTAGAGGCACATAAGAGAGATTTGAATTGCTCAAAGACAGAATTAGTGATTTCAAAGACAGAACATCTGAACTGGAAAAGACAGGAAAACAGAAAAAGAAGAGAATGGAAAAAATGGAAGAGTCTCAGTGAATTGAATGACAATGCAAACCACACAAACATACACATTATCAATTTCCCAGAAGGAGAAGTGAATGGAAACGGAACAGAAAGAATATTTGAGGAAATAATGATGAAAACTTCCCAACCCTTAGGAAAAACATAAATATCAATATACAAGAAGGATATTAGACCCCAAACAGAATAAATCTGAATAGACTTACCCCAATACACTTACTATTCAGAATAACAAATATCAGAGATAAAGAGAAGATTCTGAAAGCTAAGATTAAGTGCCAACTTCTAATCAGAAAACATGGAGGGGAGAAGAAAGTGGTATGATGTATTTAAGGTACTGAAATAGAAAAAGTGCCAGCCAAGAATTTTGTATCTAGTAAAATTGTCCATGAAAAATGAGGGTGAGTTCAGTCTTCATAGACAGAGAAAAATTGACAGAATATGTTACTAAAGGATCAGAATTACAATAGAAACTAAAGGGAGTGCTCCAGTCTGAAAGGAAAAAAAGGGCAGTCTGAAAGGAGAAGAGTGTAGAAATGTAAATTATTAATAAGGGTAAATTAAAGGGTAAAAAGACAGGCAATAGTAAGATATGACAACAGAAAGTCATAGGACAAAATAGATGAAGTAAGTAATGCCTTTATAGTAATAACTTTGAATGTTCATGGCTTGAAGTCCCCAATCAAAAGATATACACTGATAGAATGGATAAAATACATGAGTCATCTATATGCTGTCTACAAGAGACTCACATCAGAGTTAAGGACACAACCAGTTTAAAAGTGAAATGTTGGAAAAATATATTCCATGCATATAGTAACCAAAAAAGGAGCTGGAACAGTGATACTGATAACAGACAAAGTAGATTTTAAATGCAAAACTGTTAAAAGGGATGAAGAAGGTCATTATATAATAATAAAATGGACAATTCACCGAGAAGAAATAACTATACTAAATATTTATGCACCTGAGTGCTCGAAGATATATGAGGCAACACTGGCAAAGCTGAAAGGTAAAATTGATGTCTCTACGATAAGAGTTGGAGACTTCAATACACCCCTCTCAGTATTGGATAGACTATCTGAACAGAAGATAAATAAACAGATAGCTTGGATAATATGATAAATGAGCTAGTCCTAACAGACATCTATAGATCAACATTGCACCCCAAAACAGCAGGATATACAT
The DNA here is from genome assembly GCA_029593785.1 of Cabassous unicinctus. Lineage (NCBI taxonomy): Eukaryota > Metazoa > Chordata > Mammalia > Cingulata > Chlamyphoridae > Cabassous > Cabassous unicinctus. The sequence goes on along the minus strand of JAQZBX010049154.1, from coordinate 10,574 downwards.
TCTTTTCAAGCACTCATGGATCCTGCTCCAGGATGGACCATATGTTGGGTAACAAGACAACATTCAATAAATTTTAAAAGATTGAAATTACATAAAATACATCCTCTGATCATAATGGAATGAAACTGAAAATAAACAATGGATTGAAAAATAGGAAATTCATAAATATGTGGAGATTATACAACATACTCTTAAATAATCAATGGGTCAAAGAAGAAATTGCAAGAGAATTCAGCAAATATCTTGAGATGAATGAAAATGACAACACAACATATGAAAACCTATGGGGACATAGGGCAAGATGGCATTGATTTAAATGGGCACTCGCCAGCTCTCTCGCAAAAAAATGGCTAAGAAGGGGCAAGATCCTGCCTGACTGAGAGGTTTTGGGAACCCACAGAGCAGGAGGCTTCAGGGCATCAATCTGGAGGGAACTGGACAAAGAGATAAAAAGCCCAAGGGAAAACCATGCTAGTGTCTTGTTTCTTGTTTGCTGTGTTTCCCCCTTCCCTTTGTTTCCACTTTTTTTTTGTATATCTATTCTGTCTACTTATCTTAATTCTTTTCTTACCTTCATCTTCCTATTTTCTGCATCATTTTTTTGTTTTTACACTGCAACTCATTGTTTACTCTTCAATTTTTCTTGTTTTTATTTCTATCTCCTTTATTCTGTTTCTCTCTCTTTTTAACTTTTTTCTTAATGTATTTTCCTTTTTCTTTCCCTCTCTTCTTATCATTCTGGCCTGTTAATTCATTCTAAATATTTTTCTCTATTAGGTTTTTCATTCAATGTACCCACTTTTTTATTCTTATTCCTCTGCACTTCTTATATGAGTTAATTATTCGTTTCACTAGATCTTATAGGGATCCTCTTCTACCTTTTACTACTATTACTATTATTCTTTTTCTCTTCTTACCTCTTTCCCTTTCTCTGACCCTAATCTTTTTTTTCCAAAGGAATATAGACAGGAGCAAGGAAGTAGAATAAGAGGAACAAAGTTTCAAAGATAAAACTTACTCCCCACACAAAAACAGCAAGTTTAAAAAACCCAGAGTAGAGAGAGAAAGTAATCAACTGAATAAACACATCAAGAAAAAGAGATGTCTAAACACCAACAAAAAGTTATAAACCATACTAAGAAACAGTAAGACATGGCCAAGTTCAATGAACAAACCAAAACCTATGAGGAGATGCAGTGCACATGGATCATTCTCCAAGATAGACCGCATGCTAGACCACAGAGTAACTCTCAATGAATTCAGAAACATTGAAATTATACAAAGTAATTTCTCCAACCAAATGGAATGAAGCTGAAAACCAATAAGGGCCAGAGAACCAAATTAGACACCAAGATATGGAAGTTAAACACCACAGTCTTAGAAAAAAAAGTGGGTCAAGGAGGAAATCACAAAAGAAATCAGTAACTGCCATGAAATGAATAAAAATGACAACACAATATAGCAAAACCTATGGGATGCAGAAAAACCTGTACTGAGAGGGAAATTCATAGCCATAAATGTATGTATCAAAAAAGAAGAAAGAGCTAAAATCAAAGATCTAACTGCACACCTAGAGAAATTAGAATAAGAACAAAAAAATAATCCTAAAAGAAGTAGAAAGAAGGAAATAACAGAGATTAGATCAGAACTAAATGAAATAGAAAAAATAAAACAAAAAGTTGGTTCTTTGGGAAGATCAATAAAATTGACAAACCCTTAGCTAGACTAACAAAGAAAAAAAGACAAAAGATGCAAATACACAAAATAAGAAATGAGGAAGGGGATATCACCACTGACCCCACAGAAATAAGAGGATATATTGAAAAATTATATGCTAACAAGAATGATAATTTAGAGGAAATAGACAAATTCCTAGAAACACACAAGCAGCCTATACTGACAAAAGATAAATTGATGAACTCAACAGACCAATCACAAGTAATGAGATTGAATTTGTCATCAAAGATCTCCCAACCAAGAAGAGCCCAGGACCAGATGTCTTCAAAGCTGAATTCTACCAACATTCCAGAAAGAATTAACACCAATCCTGCTTAAACTCTTCCAAAAAATAGAAACAGAAGGAATATTGCATAACACATTCTATAATGCCAACATTACCTTAATACCAAGGACAAAGATGCCACAAGAAATGAAAATAACAGACCAGTCTCTCTAATGAACCTAGATGCTAAAATCCACAACAAAATACTTGCTAATCATTTTCAACAACACATCAAACAAATTGTACACCATGACCAAGTGGGTTTCATCCCTGGTATGCAAGGATCGTTCAACATAAGAAAATCAATCAACATAATACACCACATAAACAGATCGAAAGAAAAAAAATCACATGATCATCTCTATAGATGCAGAAAAGCATTTGACAAAATACAGTACCCATTCCTCATGAAAACACTGCAAAGGATAGGAATAGAAGGAAACTTCCTCAACATGATAAAGGGCATGTATGAAAAACCCACAGCTAACATCATATACAGTGGCGAAATCCTAAAAGCTTTACCTCTAAGATCAGGAACAAGAAAAGGATGCCCACTATCACTGCTTCTATATAACATTGTGTTAGAAGTACTTGCTCGAGCACTTAGGCTAGAAAAAGATATAAAAGGCATCCAAATTGGAAAGGAAGAAATAAAAATTTCACTATTTGCAGACAACATGATCCTATACATAGAAAGCCCTGAGAAATCTACAACAAAGCTTCTAGAACTTATAAATGAGTTCAGTAAAGTCTCAGGTTAAAAGACCAATGCACAAAAATCAGTAGCATTTCTGTACACCAATAAAAAACAATCTTAGGAAGAAATCAAGAAAAAAGTCCCATTTACAATAACAACTAAAAGAATCAAATATCTAGGAATAAATTTAACTAAAGATGTAAATGATTTATACAGAGAAAATGACACAACACTATTAAAGGAAATCAAAAAGACTTAAATAAATGGAAGAAAATTCCTTGTTCATGGATGGAGAGATTAAACATCATTAAAATGTCTACCCTACCCAAACAGATCTACAGATTTAATGCAATTCTAATAAAAAATCAACACAGCACTTTTTACCGAATTGGAAAAACCAACTATGAAATTTATTTGGAAAGACAAGTGGCCCTGAATAGCCAAAGACATATTGAAAAAGAAAAAAGAAACTGGAGGAATCACACTACCTGACTTTAAAACATATTACAAAGCTACAGTGGTCAAACCAGCATGGTATTGCCGCAATAATAGACATACCGACAAATGGAACCGAATAAAGAGTTCTGATATAGATCCATGCATATACAGTCATCTGATATTCAACAAGTCCACCAAACCCACTCAGTTGGGAGAGAATAGCCTCCTGAAAAAGTGGTGCTTGGATAACTGGATATCCATATTGAAAATAATGAGAGAGGAACACCATCTCACACCTTATACAAAAATCAACTCAAGATGGATCAAAGATCTAAATATAAGAGCCAAGACTGTAAAGACCTTGGAAGATAATGTAAAGAAGCATCTACAAGACCTTGTAAAAGGGAATGGTTTCATGAACTTCACAAACGAAGCGCGAGCAGCAAATGAAAAAATAGATAAATGGGACCTTCTCAAAATTAAACACTTTTGCACCTCAAAGGAGTTTGTCAAGAAAGTGAAAAGACAGCCTACCCAATGGGATAATATATTTGGTAACCATATATCTGATAGGAGCATAATATCCAGCATATATAAAGAAATCCTATATCTCGAAAATAAAAAGACAAACAACACATTTAAAAAATGTGCAAGGGATTTGAACAGACGCTTCTCCAAAGAAGAAATACAAATGGTTAAAAGGCACATGAAAAGATTCTCAACATCACTAGCTATCAGGGAAATGCAAATCAGAACTACAATAAGATACCATCTTACACCCATTAGACTGGTGGCCATTAAAAAAAACAGAAGGTTACAATGTTGGAGAAGATGTGGAGGAAGGGGAAACCTCATCCACTGCTGGTGGGAATGTAGAATGGTCCAGCCGTTGTGGAGGATATTTTGGCAGTTCCTCTAAACACTAACTATAGATCTGCTATATGACCTAGCAATTCCACTGCTGGGTAGATACCAAGAAGAAGTGAAAGCAAGAACATGAACAGATATATGCACACTGATGTTCATTGCAGCATTATTCACTATTGCCAAAAGTTGGAATCAACCCAAATACCCATCAATAGATGAATGGATAAACAAAACTTGGTATATACATACAATGGAATATTACTCAACTGTAAGAAGGAATACAGCACAAACACACGGGGTAACATGGATGAATCTTAAGGATCTTATGTTGAGTGAAGCAAGCCAGACATTGAAGTACAAATATTACATGACCCCTCTAACATGACTCTCAGGGATGTGCCTTTCTGGCACTGAGGGATTACTACCAAGCACCAAGTAGCAATGCAACTGGAAAAACACCTTGACCAAAACAGGGAGAAGGTAAAGACAAATGAGTTTATATGGCTAAGAGATTTCAAAGTGAGTTGGGAGGACATTCCATGGGTTACGCTTATGCACGACTCAGCAAGATCTCATTGACTGCCAAATTAGACATTACCCCAAATAGCAGGGCTCCTGAAGGCTCTGAAGACACCCAGGCACTATGATCAGGGTAGATAGCTCATGAGTTTGGTGCCTTGCCAGTGGGCCCTACTTTGGGATTTGTGTTCCCCAGTGTGACATAATTGGACTCAGTTGTGTTTTCCCTACACATGGCTCTTCTATCCCTTCTGTTTGAGCCTACAGTCAGTGCTGGAGTTGGTAGGTGTACACCCAGGAGACTTGACTCTTTGGACTGTCCATGCGCCAGCTGGGCCCTGAGCCTCAATAGAGTTGCAACACCTACTCTCCAGTTCATTGGACTCACCCAGGACAACTAACAAGGAGGTGAGGATGGACAACCACCATACCAAGGAACTGAGACAATCTACAACTGCAAGCAAGAGAGTCCCACCCATCAGCCATATGAGACTGAAGCCCCTTCTCAATTAGAGGTGGAGTGGACATCACCATCCCAGAATCCTCAGGATTGAGGAATGAACTATGCACTAGAGTGGACTTACTGGTATTCTACTATAGACTTAGTGTGCTTCTAGCAATGGAAGAACTTATATCAGTGATGTGGAAGCAATGACCACTTGAGGTTCTGAGGTCAGGGAGGAGGAAAACAGGTGTAATATGGGTGCATTTTTGAGACTTGGGAATTGTCCTGAATGATATTGCAATGGCAGATACAGGCCATTGTATATCTTGCCATAACCTACAGAATTGTGTGGGAGAGAATATAAACTACAATGTAAACTATAATCCATGCTTAGTGGCAATGCTCCAAAATGTGTTCATCAATTGAAATGAATGTACCACACTAATGAAGGACGTTGTTAATGGGGGCAAATGTGGGTAGTAAGGGGAGCAGGGCACATGGAAATGCCCTATATTTTTATGTAACATTTATGAAATTTAAATATTTTTTAAAAAATTAAAAATTTTAAAAAAAGAAAAATAATAAGATAATTTGGGGCCTCACATCCTGCTAATAAGTTTATTTCTTCAAGGCAACAGGTAGCCCCGGAACAAATTTAGGCAGAATAATTAGATTTGTTTCTATAAAAGGAGGTTACTCTGGGTGAAGTGTGGAGGATGGATTGGAGGGCAAGCTTCCTGACTGGGTAGGAGATGCTTTTAGTTGTCCAGGAGAGCCTTGATAAACAGTTGGAGAATCTGAGATGTGAGGAAGGATGGTACCCTCACACTTGCTCCCCTTTTATGAACATGTTTTTCCCTGATAGAAGTCAAAATACTTTTCTGATTCTAGTGAAATGTTTTATACAGGTTGTAACATTCACTTCTGGAAATAAAATATCTCTATGCAAAAAGAGAGAGAGAGAGAGAGAATAGATTTTCTTGACTTCTACTAACTAGCTGTGTGACATTGAGCAAATTATTAACCTCTCTGTGCCTCAGTCACCTCATCTATAAAATGATGCTAATAGCGGTTACCAACTTATAGGATTGTTGCAGGGATTGAATGACACAAAGGGCTTAAAACAGTAAGAACACAATAAATATTAGCAATAATCTTTGCTTTTATGACACCTTTCTGTAAAAGAAGACAAAAGAAAAGGTAAAACTGAAGTATCAAGGAGTTCTGCATCAAGTGATTTCCTAAATTAGATGATCACTAAGCCCAGGCTCAAGATTATTAATGATTATATTTACCTTTTTCTTTTATTATTCTGCTATTTCCTGACAGTTTGACTATAAATTCCTGACACCAATATTTTGTATTTTATTTTATTTTTTATTTTTTAAAGATACTTAGATTACACAAATGTCACATAAAAATATATAGGGAATTCCCATATGCCCCGCTCCCCACAACTCCCACATTTTCCAACATTAACAACATCCGTCATTAGTGAGGTACGTTCTAACAATGGAAGAAATTATATCATTGATGTGGAAGCAGTGGCCACTGGGGGTTCTAGGGGCAGGGAGAGGGAAAAATAGGTATAATGCAGGTGCGTTTCCTGGACTTGAGAATTGTCCTGAATGGCATTGCAACAACAGATGCAGACCATTATATATCTTGTCATAACTTACAGAATTGGAGAGTGTAAAATACAATGTAAACTTTAATCCACTCTTAGAGGCAATGCTCCTGACAACAGTTTTTATACACCACAACCAAGTACTATCGTGCACATGAAACTGACTCTATATACTATATAAATTAACTGAGATGTTTTATTATTTAGTGGTAAACATATTGAAAACTAATATATGCACTATTCAATAAATATACATTGAATACATTAATGAATAGTTCTTTCACACAGTTTTGAATGTGGAATTAAGAATAGTTCTTCATTTTTGTATCATTTCAGTTATGGTCCTATACACTTGGAAATCTTTCTCTCTGCTTCTGCTTAGTATACAGTACTGTGAAAATCTCAGTTATGTTAACCCAAATGATTTAGATTCAATGAAAATATTTTGAAAATATAAACTCTCTGAGACACTCCTAAAACCTCACCACAATTGGTCAATTGGGAAAAAGAAGTCAAACTGTTGACCAATCAGTTGCAGTAAAATTATTCATTTTTATAATACTTCAGTAACAGGGGAATTCACAATTACCTGTAGTCTACGTAAACAACCATTCACAAAAAAGGGTGAGGAATTTTTGTCTTGTTTCCTAATTCAGGATAATTTTACCCTGAAATTTTCTCTTGTTAAAATTGGGTAAACTAGAGGAAAGAGAAAAATTCTGAATATACTCACTCTCTTTGATTATTGTCATTGCATGTTTCAACATTCTCCAAGACAATTTGGAGAAGGAAAGGTGATGGATGCAAATAGTGGTTGGAGATTTTACTATATGGATCCACCTAGTTGTATTCCCTTGCAACCCTGATGGATTAAGGAGGTGGTCAGTTTCCCAGTTTATGCTGGGTACAAAATCAGGTAAAGAAAACCAGGAATGTTTCTGAATGAAGAACATAAGTAAAGAGATCAAATGGGACACTTATATCAACATTACTTTTGCTTGAAGTGGCCATCTATGATATTTGTGTTCCCCAGTCTATTGCTGGCAGACCACCAGGGTCTCCAAATAACAGTGAAGAGATATTTGAAGAATTTTTAAAGACCTTATGGAATTGTCCATGAGTACTTAGTTATATCATTATGAAGTGATTCAGATTGTCTCTTGAAACTCAGAAATGATGAATCAAAGCTATATATTTATATGGAATTAGAATTATTATTATTTCAAAGACAAAGTCCTCAATGGCAAAAAGTAAATTCAAAAGATATATTTGGAGAAGAAAGTTAAAAATTTACACATGCATGTTTTGATCTAAAGAAATTCCCCTTAAATCCAGCAAATTAATTATTTTGTTTGAACTCAAATCCCCTGACTTTTACAGTAGGACATCTTTAACATTGTCTCATTAAATTCTGCATGTTCCTAGTATCCCTGCTAACAGGTGAAGAAAAAAAAAAAAATGCAGCACAGTTCAAGGTCACGTCCTTGAGAAATTGCAGAACTAGAATTCAATCCCCCACCCCCCACCCCCAGGACATTACCAAAAAATTTACTTTTGAGGTTATCGAATTCTCCAGTCTTAGAAAATGAACAAAAATTACTAGAAAATTAGAGTAAAGAGTATAATAGAATTTGAGGGAGCCCCCTCAGTGGAGAGGATGGAAATACAAGTTCTGCAAAAATAGACGAAGAAGGGAAGATCAGGGACCATAAACCTTGGTCCATGTCAGTCCTACTGGAACAATTATACAGATATTGAGATAGTGAAGAATGACTGGTCTCTCTAGGCCCTGCACTCCAAACTTGTCTCAGATCCCCAAGAACACAGAGTTCTTAACAAAGATAGAAATTGCTTATTTATTTTCCAAAGAATTTATCCCTATTGCACTGCAAGAGCTACACTTTTTAAAGGGCCATGAAATGGGCTGCCAACTCACAGCAAGAAAGTTGCCCAACTGGGGATCCTCTTACCTGTGTAGTTAAGGGCAGAGGGGAAAGGAGAAAAGGAAATTAGAGGGAGGAAATGCCCCAGGTCATTTCTTCCTGGTGTCATGGTTCATGGAATTTTTGTCCGTACCGATTTCATGCCCCACTTTGCCATGTCTCTGCTGGATTCTTTCCTCACGTCCTATCATGATTTCATGATGGTAAGCTTTTATCATCCTTGATGTCATTTGAGCCGGAAAAGACTTAGAGGTCACCTAGTTCATACCCTCAAATAGCAGGTGGGGAACCTGAGGACCAAGAAGCTGAAAGATGGGGCCAGAATGACATAGCTAGCAGGTAAAATAGCTTGAAATTGTTTACAAAGCACTTTCATTTTAGATTCATACATACACACACACAATTCCTCAAATACTTTCCTTGATTCAATCATCACAATAGCTTGTAGGCAGATATGGCACTATTTCCTATGCAGAAGTGAGGGCATCGCAGCAGTAAGGAATACAGTAAGGCTAGTTCATTATAAAGTCATGACTTAATACAGTTTTGACCATGGGCATTGGAATTAGCCACTACAAAGTAATTTCTCTGATCACAATGGAATGAAATTGGAAATCACTAAGGGCTCGAGAATCAGATTGGGCACAAAGATATGGTACTTAAACAAAACACACTTAGACAAACAGTGAGTCAAGGAGGAAATCTCAAAAGAAGTCAGTAACTACCTTGAAATGAATGAAAATGACAACACAACATATCAAAACCAATGGGATGCAGCCAAAGCTGTACTGAGAGGGAAATTCATAGCAATAAATGCTTATATCAAAAAAGAAGAAAGAGCTAAAATTGAAGATCTAACTGCACACCTGGAGGAATTGGGGGGGGGAAATGTACCCCAAAGGAAGTAGAAAGAAGGAAATAACAAAGATTAGAACAGATCTAAATGAAATAGAAAAAAAGAAAGCACAAGAAGAAATAAACAAAACCTAAAGCTGGTTCTTGAGAAGATCAATAAAATTGACAAACTCTTAGCCAGACTAACAAAGAAAAAGAGAGAGCAGAAGCAAATACACAAAATAAGAAATGAGGAAGAGGATCACCACGGACCCCACAGAAATAAAGAGTATCATAAGAGGATACTTTAAAAATTATATTCCAACAAGAATGATAATTTAGAGGAAATGGACACATTTCTAAAAACTCATAAGCAACCTACATTGAAGAAAGAAGAAATTGATTAACTCAACAGTCCAATTACAAGTAAAGAAGTAGACCCGTTATCAAAAACCTCCCAACTAGAAGAGCCCAGGACCAGATGACTTCACAGGTGAATTCTACTAAACATTCCGGAAAGAGCTAACACCAATCTGGCTTAAGCTCTTCCAAAAAATGGAAGTAGAAGGAACATTGCCTAACTCATTCTATGATGCCAGTATTACCCTAATACCAAAGCCAAACAAAGATGCTACAAGAAAGGAAAATTACAGACCAATCTTCTAATGAACCTAGATGCTAAAATCCTCAACAAAATGCTTGCTAATCACATTCAACAATATATCAAACGACTTATACACCATGACCAAGTGGGTTTCACCCTGGGTCTGCAAGAATGGTTCAACATGAGAAAAACAATCAATGCAATACTCCACATAAAACAGTTTGAAAGAAAAAAATTACATGATCCTCTCTAAAGATGCAGAAAAAACATTCAACAAAATACAGCACTCTTTCCTGATAAAAATGCTGCAAAAGATAGGAACAGAAGGAAACTTTCTGAACTTGATAAAGGGTATATATGAAAAACCCACAGCTAACATCATCTTCAAGGTGAAATCCTAAAAGCTTTCTCTCTAAGTTCAGGAACAAGACAAGGATGCCCACTATCACTGCTCCTATTTAACATTGTGTTAGAAGTACTTGCTCGAGCTCTGAGGCAAGTAAAACATATAAAAGGCATCCAAATTGGAAAGGAAGAAGTAAAAATTTCACTGTTTGCAGACAACACGATCCTATACATAGAAAACCCTGAGAAATCT
>JAQZBX010049153.1:0-20004 GCA_029593785.1 Cabassous unicinctus | reverse complement strand
CCACCAGTCTGGTCTTTTGATTGGGGAGATTAATCCATTAACATTCAAGTTATTACTGTAAAGGCTGTACTTATTTTACCAATTTTGTCCTTTGACTTTTATATTCCATATCTTATTTTCTCCACTCTTTTTGCACTTTAATTAAGTTTCCTGATACACTTCATTTCTAGATTCTGTGATGAAGTCTCTCAGTTTCTTCTTATCTGTGAATGCTCTAAACTCACTCTCATTTTGAAGGATGATTTTGATGGATAATGAATTCTTGGCCAGCAGATTTTCTCTTTCAGTATCTTAAATATATCATACCATTATATTCTATCCTCCATGGTTTCTTATTTGATATCAGCACTTAAATTTATTGGGGATCCCTTATATGTGATGAATCACTTTTCTTTTGCTGCTTTAAGGATTATTTATCTGTCTTTGGCATTTGACATTTTGATTAGTATGTGTATTGGAAAAGGTTTTTTTGGATTTATTTGGATTAGAATAATATTGTGCTTCTTGGACACAGATATCTATGTCCTTCAAAAGAATTGGGAAATATTTGATTTTTATTTCCTCACATATTTCATCTGGCACCTTTCCCTTCTCTTCTCCTTCTGGGGCACCCATGACTTGTATCTTTGAGTGCCTCATGCAGTCATTCAGTTGGCTGAGACCCTGTTCAATTTCCTCCATGCTTTTCTTTTCTTTCTTTTTTTTTTTAAAGATTTATTATCAGTTTTTCTTTTTGATTTTGGATGCCATGTCTTCTAACTCACTGATCCATTCTTCTACCTCTTCAAATCTGCTGGTGTATGTCACCAGTGTATTCTTTTTAAGATTTATTTTATTTATTTCTCTCCATCCCCTTATTGTTTGCACTTGCTCTGTCTGTTTGTCTTCCTTGTTTCTTTAGGAGGCACCAGGAATTGAACCCAGGAACTCTGATGTTGGAGGGATGCGCTTAATTGCTTGAACCACCTCCATTCCTTGCTCTGTTATGTCTCTCATTATGTTTTTATTCTTGTGTCTCTTGTTGTATCTTGTTGTGTCATCTTGCCACACCTGCCCAATGTGCCAGCTTGCTGTTTTCTTTAGGAGACACTGGTAATGGAACCAGGGACCTCCCACATGGTAGGTGGGAGATCAGTCACTTGAGCCACTTCTGCTTCCCTCCAGTGTATTTTTTTATTTCATTTATTGTGTCTCTCATTCCTGTAAGATCTGTTATTTTTCTTTGCATGCTTTCAAATTCTTCTTTGTCCTCTCTCCGGGTCTTCTTAACATCCCTAATATCTTTAGCCATCTCATTGAATTAAATAAGGAGATTTGTTTGAATGTTTGTGATTATGTGTCTCAAATCTTGTATGAGGTTTCATTTTTTTCCTTTGACTCAGTCATACCTTTATGTTTCTTTGGATGGCTTGTAATTTTTGTCTGTTGTCTTGGCATCTGAATTTCTGGAACTATTTATTCTGGGCTCACTTTTTCTCTTTACCCTGTTGCTTTCTTGTTGATTGTCTTTGTGCTAATGGTCCTATTTGTCACTTGGTTCAACTTAATTGGAAATTTATAGTAGTTTGTGTATAACTACTCGGATTTTTTCAGCTCTTTTCATCTGACTATTTCCCTATTTCCCCTGTCAGTGTGTAGTTGGAGCTGAGGGAGCTTGCAGTACTCTAAGCAAAGTAGGATGATCTGCCCACATAGCCCTAGAAACTGATGAAGCTCCACCCACTTTTCTTCCCTACTGGGGGCAGGGTAGGAGCTGAAACTGTAGATGCTTAGAGAGACTGATGAATGTCTGCACACCTTCCTCCCCTGCCAGCTGAGGGGATGGAGCTGATAGTGTGGGCAGTAGTCTATACTGTCTATAGTTTCTTGCAGAGACTGATGAAGGTCCACCAACTTTTCTCCCCTTCTGGGGCATAATTTTAACTGAGGCAGTGGGCAGTATTATAAGCTGTGCAGGCTGAAACTGCTTACAGCTGCTCAGAGAAACTGATGAAACTCTGCACTCCTTCCTTCCCTGCTAGGGGCTGGGTTGGCCCCAAGCTGTGGTGGAAATTTGACTTGGGTGGAAAGAAGCTGATCCCTACTGTCCAAAAAGTCACTGATATTCATTCAGCCCCACATACAATCCTGGCAGGGGAAAATTTAAAATGGAGGCTGCTGGCTTCTTTCTGACTTAGCTGGGTTTAAACTTTGCTTTTACTTAGAATTGGAATACAGCTGAATTTGTTAGTTGGTAGCCAAAGTCGGTGCCCAGCCATCTCCTCCTCCCTTGATGTTAGGAAAATGGGCTTTCAAATCGGGCCAGGGAGTGGCTCCTGAGAAAGCCTTCCCCATCAGTGCAGAATGGACATTTGTTTCCACATCATGGAGAGTTCTACTCCTGCATCTTCACCACACATTGCCAGGGTCTTCCTTCTGTTCATAAACTGAGGGCATATGGTGTTCTGCTGATTGTCTGAGCTCCCCAAACAGGTGATTTAGATTTATACTGGATGATTACTAACTGCCCTGTAGACGAGCTTACTTTACTCTTAAAGCTTCCTAATCTGCTGTGGTCTTCTTCCTCTCCCATAACATGGTTTTCTTTTGAAGATTCCAGAACACTCTCTTTGCTTTTAGAATTTAAATGTTTTACTCCTATGTGTCTTGGAATGGATCTTTTCAAGTATATCTTGCTTGCATATTGTTGTTCTTCTTGAACTTGCATATTCATGCCTTTGGTTACATTTGGGAAATATTATGCCATTATTTCTTTGGATCTTCCTTCTGTCCCTTTTTCCCTTTCTTCTCTCTCTGGGACTCCCATAATGTGTAAATTGGTATCCCATAGGTCTCTTAGGCTCTGTTTGCTTTTTCCATTCTTTTTAATTTCTGTTCCTCACCTGCATCATTTCAATTTTCTTGTCTTCAAGTTCACTGATTCTTTCTTCTGCCATCTCCTATCTGTTGTAAAAACCCATTAGAGAATTTTTAATTTCAATTATTGTGGTCTTTAACTCAAATATTTCTGCTTGGCTTTATGATATCTGTATCTTTATTGAGATTCTCATATTGTTCATTCATTGTTTTCCTAATAGCTTTTATTTCTTTCTCTGTGTTTTTCTTTATCTCCTTCATCATGTTGCAGATCATTTGTTTAAAACCTTTGTCCAGTATGTCCAATGTGTTTTTTTTTAATTGATGGTTTCTGAATTTTTATCTTGTTCCTTTGAATGAGCCATCATATCCAGTTTCTTTTTTTGTCTTGTAATGATTTGTTGCACACTGCCCTGTTTTAATATTTTAGTGTTAACTCTATGACTTAGTCCCTATGCTGTCAGTTCCTTAAGCTTTTATCCAGCTACTGCTATGACATAGATTTCCTTCAGTTCCAAAGTTAATAAAAACAAACAAATCAAGGAAAAATATCTTTCATGGTATTTCCAATTTGTTTCTGCATTTACTGGTGGTCTCCTTTAGATTTTAACCCTCCTATAAAAAATAAGCCCAACAGACCAGCACTGGTGAACCCAATAAAATCAGTGCACCACTGTCACACCTTTCCACTATGATAAGGTAGAAGTGCACCTTTCCACCTTATCACAGATTTTGTCCATATGAGTATTGGCTCACTACCCTCTACTGTAGGAAGATGGACCATTGGGCCAGGTCCTTGATATTGATGATTGTATTTATGAAACTATTCTTTTGAAATTGAAATTTAATCTAGTATTATATGTTGCCTAAAAGTTACCTCCTGAGGCCTACTTTTTGCTCAAATGTGGCCTCTCTCAGCCAAATTCAGCTTATAAAAGTACTACCTTCCTCCTGGTGTGGGACATGACTGGCAGGGATGAACCTCCCTGGCACCAAGAGATTATTAACAAGCAACAACTAGCAATGCACATTGACCATAAGGGGGAAATGGTAAGTACAAATGAGTTATTATGGCTAAGAGATTTCAAAGTAAGCCACGAGATCATTCCAGAGGTTACACTTATGTATATCTCAGCAGCATCTCATTGACTGCCACAGTAAATATTGTCTCAAATAGCAGGGTTCCTGAGGGCTGTAGAGACATCTAGATACTATAGAAAGGGCAGAGAGCTCAGGAGTTTGGCACCCTGCCAGTGTGTCTTACTTTGGAATTTATGTTCACCAGTGGACAGAGTTGGACTCATTTGTGGTTTCCTTAAACATGGCTTTTCTGCCCCTTCTATCTGAACCTATAGTTAGTAATATACTTGATAGGTGTACTTCCAAGAGAATTAAATCTTTGGTCCATCCACATGTGAGTTGGGCCCTGAATCTCAACAGAGTTGCAACACCTACTCTCCAGTTCATTGGACTCACCCAGAATAACTAACAAGGTGATGCTGATGGACAACACCCATCTCAAGTTACAGAGAGAGGCTGCAACTGCAAGCAAGTTAGTTCCATCCATTTTCCTATGGGATCTAAGACCCCTTTCAATTAGAGGTAGAGTGTGCATCACCATCCCCAAATCCTCAAGATTGGGGAATGTAAAATGGACTAAAGCAGATTTACTGTTTTTCTACTACAGACTTATTGTTATTCTAGCAATGGAAACTTTAATCATGGATGTGGAGCCAGTGGCCACCGGAGGTTCTGAGGGGAGGCAGAAGGAAAAATAGGTGTAATATGGTGGCATTTTAAGGACATTGGAATTTTCCTGCATGACGTTGCAATGATGAATACAGGCCATTATATATTTTGCCATAACTTATGAAATTTCATAGGATAACGTGTAAAGTATAATGTAAAGTATAATCCATGGTTAGTGGCAATGCGTCAATATGTGTTCATCAATTGTAACAAATGTACCACATTAATGAAGGATGTTGCTAATGTGGGAAAGGGTGGGAGTGGGACATATGGGAATCCCCTATATTTTTAATGTAATATTTATGTAATTTAAAGTTTCTTTAATTTAAATAAATATATAAGGCAATAAATAAGAAAAAATTAATAAATAATAACCCCAAGATGAAGTGAAGTTTATGTTCTTCTCCATCCTATCTGAGCTTGTGTCAAGCCTGTTTCCTATTCTGGGCTTAGGTTTACTTGGGACCTTAATATTATTCCCATTTACAGGAATTTGAATGTTCCCTTATTACTTATGAAATAGACTTTCTCCCCTTCTTGAGAGGTCTGTTGTATGACTTAATAAAGATAATCCCTTGTTCCAGGCTGCTTGGACTTGTGTCTTCTCTGCTTTAGCTCTCTCCAAGCTGCATTTGCCTTCAGGACAAGTTCATAGAAGGCAAGCTTAAGACAAGTTTCCTGGTTCAGTGTGTCAGACTTCCACCCAATATGTATGCATCAACATTCAGGCACCGCAGTGTGGGTTAGGGGGTTACTCTTCTCCCTCTAGAACAGGGCCAGAGATTCACAATGGGAGTGTAGGCTTTCTGCTTACAATTCCAAGGAGCAGCCAAAGGAGGGGATAGATTGGATGCCACGATGTTTACTTACTTTTATAAAGGTGTGTCTTCTTGATTCAGCAGGTGTCCAATTACTGACACCCTTCCACTATTTACTACAGTTTTGTGCAAAAAGGCTCTGCCACTTTTTGCTAGTTGTTCAAAGATTCTTTGTTGGAATCCCACTCTGGAGATTCTTACAGTGCAACCTTGGTCCTTTGTCTTCTTTTGATATCAGGGTAACACTGCCCTTATAGGGTGAGGTAAGACGTCATCCTTCCATATTTTTGAAGACTTTCTGAAAAATTGATATTATCCCTTCTTTAAAAATTTAGTTGAATCCACCAGTGTAATAATCTGAGCTTGGACATTCTTTATGGGAAGTTTTTTGATTAATAATTTAATCTCTTTACTCATTAAAATTCTATTCAGATTTTCTATCTTTTTGAGTCAGTTTCAGTAGCTTTTGTCTTTCTAGGAAGTTGTGCATTTCATCTAGGTTATCGAATTTGTTGTCATATATTTTTAAAATACTTCTTTAAAATCCTTTTACCTCTGTAAGGTTGGTAGTAATATTCCCCCTTTCATTCCTGATTTTTATTAATTTAAATCCACTTCCTATTTTTCTTAGGTAGTCTAATTAAAGGTTTGTCAATTATGCTGACCTTTTCAAACAACCAACCCATGGTTTTATTGATTTTATCTATTGTTTTCCAATATTCTCTTTAATATATTTCTGGCTAATATTTATTATTTTCCTCCTGGTTTATTTTCAAAGTGCTTCAAACTGGGTGGCTCAGAACAACAATATTTTATTGCCTCACAGTTCTAGTGGCTAAAATTCTTAAAGGTTTCAGTAAGGCCATGCTCCCATTGAATCTATAAGGGAGAATCCTTCTTTTCTGCTTCCAGCTTCCAGTTTTTCCTGGCAATTACTGGTAATCCTTGGCTTGTAGCTGCAGCACTTCAATTTCTAACTCCATTGCCACATGTCCTCCTCTCCTGTGTCTTCTGTGTATTTTTTTCTTCTTATAAGGACAATGATGACATTGAATTAGTGCCACCTTGATCCACTTTGGTTTTATCTTAACTATTCACATCTTCAAAGACCTTATTTTCAAATTAGTGTCACATATAGGGAACCAGTCATTAGAACTTGAACATATCTTGTGATGGGAAATAATTCAAATCATATCACTTTCTTTTGCTTGCTTTGGATTGATTTAGTTTGCACTTATTTTTCTACTTTCTTAAGGTGTAATGCTATGTTATTGATTTAGGATCTTTATTTTTTTTATAGTAGGCATTTTCAACTATAATTTCTCTTCTGAGCAGTTTTTTCACTTAACCACATACATTTTGGTATGTTATGTTTTCACTTTCATTTATTTCAATGTATTTTCTTTTTATACCACCATTTCCATGCTCTTTACTTCTTTTGTGGAATCAATTTTTGGACTTGTGTCATTTCTTTGCCAGAAGAACTATTTTAGCATGTTTTATGCAATTTGAAACATTTCATTTTTAAAAGATTTTGTTTTTATGAAAATTCCTAATTTTTCCTTTATTTTTTGTTTTTTATAAATATATATATATGTTTTATTTTTTAAAGATACTCATATTACATAAATGTTACATCAAAAATATAGGGATTCCCATATGCCCTGCTCCCCATAACTCCCACTCTTTCCCACATAAGCAACATCCTTTATTAGTGTGGTACATTCATTGCAATTGATAAATGAATTTTAGGGCATTGCCACTGAGCATGGATTATAGTTTACTTTGTAGCTTACACTCTCTCCCACACAATTCTGTAGGTTATGGGAAGATATATAATGGCCTATATCTGTCATTGCAATGCCATTTAGGATGATTCCCAAGTCCCCAAACTGCCCTCATGTTACACCTGATTTTCCTTCCCCTTGCCCTCAGAGCCTCCAGTGGCCACTGCCTCCATATCAATGTTGTAATTTCTTCCAGTGCTAGAATCACAATAAGTTTATAGTAGAATACTATATTTTTTTGTTCCATTCGAAAATGTGGAAGAGCTCTCCAGGATGGGAATTCAATATTCTTTATTGTGTGAATTTCCACCAACTGTGACAATGCCCTGTGAACATTTGAACACATTTATATGCATTATTTTTTTTAAAGATTTATTTATTTATTTATTTATCCCCCCTTGCTGCTTGTGTTTGCTGTGTCCATTCGCTGTGTGTTTTCTCCGTGTCTGCTTATCTCCCCCTTGCTGTGAGGTCCCGCTGCATCAGCCCACCGCGCCGTGGGGGCTGGCCTGCCCTCACAAGGAGGCACCGGGAAGTGAACCCGGGGCCTCCCATATCGTAAACAGGAGCTCCATCCACTGAGCCACACCAGATTCCCATTTATATACATTATATACATGCCCAGGTGAACTTCCTCCCATGTATGCCCCATCACCGAGACCCTGCACCAATGATCCTCCCCTGCCCCAGGTAATCCAGAGCTTTTTCAAAAATGAAGCCAATAAAATAGCCAAATACAATTAATAGGAAAATTAAATAATAATGATAGCTTTATATAAGAAATTAAATACATAAAATTTTAAGAAAAACTAAAATAAAATAATTGGGATATTAAAAAGTAATGAAGAATATTTAAATTTTTTTGACATTTTGCCTTTCAATGTATTTTCTAATTTATCTTTTGAGTTCTTCAGTGACCCATTTTTTATTTTAGGGATTTGTTGTTTAATTTCTAAATATTTGTGAATTTTCCAAATTTCTCTTTGTTATTGATATCTAATTTCATTCCAATGTAGTTAGAGAATGTACTTTATATTTGAATCTTTTCAAGTTTATTGAGACTTGATTTATGTTCTAATGCATAGCCTCTCCTGCAGAATGTTGAGTTTTTACTTGAGGAGTGTGTATTCTGTTCTTGTTGGGTAGAAGAGTCTACAGATATCTGTAAGTTCTACTGTTTATTATGTTGATCATATCTTTATTTCCTTGTTGATACTCTGACTTGTGTACTATCCATCTTTGAAAGTGGGATTGATATTGAATTTCCCAATTATGATTTTTGATTTGTCCATTTCTTTCTTCAATTCTGTCAGATTATGCTTCATGATCTTTAAGGCTCTGTTCATAGGCACATATATGTTTATCATTTATATATCTCCTTAATAGATTCATACATTTATTGTTATGCAATGAACGTCATTGCTTCATAACAATTTTTTCATAAGTTGTATTTTTCTGATATTATTGTAGTCACTCCTGCTTTCTTTTGACTCCTGGTTGCATAGGATATGCTTACACACCATTCCATAGATTCTGATAAGTTGTGTCTTTGAATTCATTTTTCTCCAGATACTTTTTATTTCACTATCATTTCCTCTTTGATCCACTGATTATTTAATAGTGTGTTGAATAAGTCTCCATTTATTTGTGAATTTTCCGTTTTTTTACCTGTTGTTGCTTTCTTGCTTTTTACGTTATGATCAGAGAAAGTGCTATATATTATTTTTTTCTTTTTACTTTATTGAGCTCTGCTTTTTGACCCAAAATACCATTTATCCTGGAGAAACATCCATGAACACTTATGTATATGCTGCTGTTTGGGTATGCAATGTTCTGTATATATCTATTAGGTTTAGTTCATTTATCATATTATTCAAGCTCTCTCTTTCTTTATTGATCCTCTGTTCAGATGATCTGTCCAATGATGATAATGATACATAGAAGTCTCCAGCTGTTATCATAGATACATGTATTTCTCCCTTCACTTTTTTTAGAGTGTGCCTCATGGAATTTGGGCATCCTGGTTAGGTGCATATACATTTATGATTGTTGTCTCCTCCTGGTAAATTGCCCCTTTTATTAGAATATAATGAAATTCTGTAATAACAGCTTTGCTTTTAAAGTCTATTTCATCCAATATATGTGGAGCTACTCTAGATTTTCGTTGTTGTTGTTACTGCATGAGTGGAATCTCTTTTTCAAGCCATTCACTTTCAATATATTTGTATTTTTGGGTGTAAGATGAGTCTCTTGTAGACAACATATAGATGGCTTATATTTTCTTATCCATTCCATCAGTTTGTGCCTTTTGAGTGCATGAGTTTAGTCCATTAACATTCAATGTTATTACATAAAGGCATTTCTTAATTTACCCATTTTGATCTTTAGGATTTATCTGTAATATTTTGTTTTCACCATTCTTTTTACACTTTAGTTACTTTTAATGATATGATATTCATTTCTACACGCTCTTCCAAGCCTCCTTCTCCTATCTTTGCTTTTCAGGCTATAGCACTCCCTTTAGTATTTCCTGCAATTTCAGTCTCTTTTTATACAATCTCTTTCATTTTCTGTTAACCTGTGAATATTCTAAACTCACTCTCATTTTTGAAAGGCAATCTGGCCAGATATAAGATTCTTGGCTGACAGTTTATCTCTTTCAGTATTTTAAATATATCTTACCTCTGCCTTCTTGCCTCCACTGTTTCTTATGAGAAATCAATACTTAATCTTATTGGGCACCCCTTGTATGTGATGAAGTGCTTTTCTTTTTCTGTTCTCATGACTTTTTATATTTGGCATTTGACATTCTGATTAATATGAGTCTCAGAGTAGGTCTACTGAGATTTATTCTGATGTGAGTACCTTGTGCTTCTTGGACAGATATCTCTGTTCTTCAACAGGGTTTTGAAAATTTCTACCATTATTTCCTCAAATACTCCTTCTGCTCCTTTTCCCTTCTATTCTCCTTCTGGGACACCCATGACATACATGTTTGCATGTCTCTTGCCATCATTTTGCTCCCTGGGACCCTGTTAAATATTTTCCATTATTTTCTTTATCTCTTCTTTTGCATGTTTGCTTTCAGAGGCTCGATTGTCAAGCTCACTGATCCTTTCTTCTGCTTCTTCCAATATATTGTTATATGCCTCCAGTGTATTTTTAATTTAATTTTTGTGCCTTTCATTCTCATAAAATCTGCTACTTTTCTATGTATGCTTTCAAATTCTTCTTTGTGCTTACCCAGTGTCTTTTTGATATCCTTAATTTCTTTAACCATTTCATTGAATTTATTAAGGAGATTTGTTTGAACATCTATGATTAGTTGTCTCAACTCCTTTATGTCATCTGGAGGGTTTTTTGTTCCCTTGACAGTGCCATATCTCCCTGTTTCTTGGTATGGACTGTAATTTTTTGGTGACTCAGCATATAATTTACTAGATATATGCATTCTTGACTGCTGTTCTTTCTCTAGTCAAGGGCTTTCTTTTTTATTGGTTTCATGCTACAGTGTATATTGGTACTTGGATCAAAAATTTTTGAAATCTTGTAGTCACTTGTGTTTAGCCAATCTGAAATTTTTAGCTCTCTTTCTTGTGTTTTTTTAACTATCTCCCTTGCTGTTTGCAGAACAAGAGCCAAGAATGCAGTTGGTACTGCAATCCATGGAGGCTGAGCCTGCCTGAATTGCCACAGGAATCTATGAAGCTTCTCCCTTATTTTTTTCCTGCCAGTGGTAGGGATAGAGCCATAGCCTTGTGCAATTATCCAAGCACTACATGCCTAGTCCATCTGTAGTTGCCTGGACAGACTGATGAAGTTCCACACCCTTTCTAACTTTGCCTAGGGTGTGGATGAAGCCACTGGTGTGGGCAGCAAACTAAGCTGTGTGAGTAAAAACTGAATGTTGTTGCCCAGGTTGACTGAGGAAACAAGGGCTACCTCCTCCCCTGCCAGGGACAGGAATGGAGCCACCAGTGTGCCCAGCAATCTAGTTCAGATGAGCCAAAAATGCAGTTTCCCAGAGTGGCTGAGGGAGCAATGTCCCTTCTGCCATGTCAAGGGTGGCGATGGATCCATGTGAGTGCCCAACACTCTAAACGTGTGGGTCAAAAGCACGTGTGGTTGTCCAAAGGGGTTGAGGAAATACCACCACCTTCCTATCCTATTGGGGGCAGAGATATATCCACAGGTTTGTCCATCAATCTATTCTGTATGGGGTGAAAGTGCCTGCAGTTTCCCAGAGATGCTGGTGCAGGTCTCTTCCAGTTTCCTCCCTGCTTGATATGGGGCTAGAGCTTAGGCTAGGAGTGCAATCTGACCTGGATGGAATGAAGCAAGTTCCTACATTCACTGTGATTTTCAATCAGCCCTTCTTCCTTTAATGATGGGATTGAGTCAAAATGGAGGCTAACAGCCTCCTTCCAATTTGGACAGGCTCAAACACTAACTTTTCTTAGGATTGGATGTTAGCCAACCCAAATTATTAATCAGTAGCTTAAATCAGTGCCCAACTGTCTCTTTCTCCCCAAATTTTGGGAAATGGATCTTCTAACTCCAGCCAGGAAATAGCTCTGGATGTAGCCTGCATTGCCAGAGGGGGATGGGCACTGGACTCTGAGTGTGAAGTGCTTTACTCAAGATTCTTTACTGCAGTTCTGCAGGGTCCTACTTCTGTTCTTCCAAATATGTTGCAGGATGCTCTTCTTATCCTCTGGGCACCCCAAATAGATGATTTAGAAAGTTCTGGCTGCTTACTAACAGCACTGTAGGACAAGTTAACTGTTGAAGCTCATTACTCTGCCACTATCTTTCTCTTTTATCTTATATAAAAGTATATTTAACATATTTACTGACAATGTAGGGTTTAATCCTGCCATCTCAATATTTCTTTATTGTATCTGTTATGTCTTTTTGGTTTTTCTTTTCCTCCATCCCTGCCCTCTTTTGTGTTATATATGTAAAATAAATGTACCATTTCATTCCCCTTATCATTACTATATTTTTTAGTTGTTTTAGTAGTGGTGGCTTTGGGGATTACATTTAATATTTTAACTTATAACAATGTTGTCCACATTAATAAAAAATTAATTTTTATAGTATATAAAAACTTTGCTCCTAAATAGTTCTGATTAACCCCTTCCTTTATGTTGTTGTTGCCACAAATTACTTCTTAATGCATTGTACACCACTAATTTTAATTTGTAATTATTGCACTTTTCAATTGCCTTTTAAATCAGAGATTAAAAAAGACTTATAAATGAAAAATGCATTTATACTGTTATTTATATTTCTCTATATTATTAGCTTTACTGGTACTCTTTATTTAAATCTATTTCAATTACTGTTTAGTGCCCTTTCATTTTGACTTGAATGACTCCCTTAAGTATTTCTTGAAAGTCAGGCCTTCTAGTATTTTGAAAGGTAGTCTTTTTTATTTTAGTGCTTTGAATATGTCAACTCCTGCCTTCTGGCTTCCATGGTTTCTGAACTGAAATCTACTGTTAATCTTATTGGCAATCCTATGTATGTGATAAGCCACTTTTCTCTTGCTGCTTTCAAGATTCTCTTTTTGAGCTTGTGCATGTTGTGGGTTAAATTGTGTAACCCAAAAAGATATGCCAAAGTCTTAACCCCCAGGACCTGTGAATGTGACCTTATTCAGAAATAGGATCTTTGAATGTGTAATCAAATTAATATGAGCTAATACTGGGTTTGGATGGGCCTTAAATCCAATGAATGGTGTCCTTATAAGAAGGTCATGTGAAGAAATAAGGAGAACACCATGTGACGACAGAGGCATAGAGTAGACTGATAAATCCACAAGGCAAATGACGCAAAGGATTATTGGCAACCACCGAAGTTAGGAGACAGGCATGAAACACATTTGCTCTCAGAACATCTGGAATGAACCAAACTTACTGGCACCTTAATTTTATAAACTAGTCTTCATAACTGTGAAATAATGCAATTTTTTGTTTTTTTTTAAGCTAACAGTTTGTGGTATTTTGCTATGCTGGCCTAGGAAACCAATGCAGGACAGTTTAACTGTAATCCAGCTAAGTTTGGATCTCCTACATGGAGTTGAGCTTCTTGGATATGTAAATTAATGATTTCATCAGTTTAGGAAGTTCATGGCCATTAATTCTTGAAAAATATTTTTTCTGTCCTTTTTTTCTCTTCTTTCCTTCTGGGATGCTCTTTGTGTTTGTAGTTTCACTTGATGGTGTACCACAAATCCCAGAATTTCTGTTCATTTTTCTTCATTTATTTTTCTTTATGTTCCTCAGACTGAATAATCTCAATTGTCTTACTTTCAAGCTTTCTGCTTCTGTCTTCTTCCTGCTCAAATATTTTGTTGAAAGGCTCTAATAAATTTTTCAATTCAGTTATTTTACTTCTCAGCACCACAATTTCTCTTTGGTCCTTTAAATTATACCCGCGTATTTATTGATTTTCTCTATTTAGTGTGACATCATCATGATATCTTCCTTTATGTCTTTAAGCATGGTTTCCTTTAGTTCATTGAACATATTTATAATAGATGATTTAAAGTCTGTCTAGGAAAGCCAATGCCTGGGCTTTCTCAGAGACAGTTTCAATTTACTGTTTGTTTTTCCTTTGTGTGTGCCATACTTTCTTGATTTTTTGCATATTTCATAATTTTTATTGAAAACTCATTTTACATAATATAATATTGAAGTTCTGGAAATCAGATTCCCTCCTTTCCCTGGGTTAGTTTTCATTGTTGTTTGTTGATGCTGTTACTGCTTGTTCATTTAATGTCTTTCTAGAACTAATTCTGTAATGTTTGTATTCTTTGTTGTTTGTGGCTGCTGAAGACTCTAGACAGGATTTTTAGTGGTTAGCTAATGGTTGAACAGAGATTTCCATGTATGCCTGGAACCAGTTGTTTCCCAGTCTTTGTCAAGTGTCTCTGAAGGTGGATTGGGGCTTGGCTTCAACACCAACCAGGCAGTTTACAACTCTTCCTTAGCATTCACTTCCTAATTGAACAGACATTTAAATTCAGCTGTATGTGAGCGTATATGGCTTTCTAAGTTGTTTCCTGAGTATGTACATAGCCCTGGACATGTAGGTGTCTCAAATTCTAGTTTCTCAGGAATATGGCTGAGTTTTTCATACCACCCACTGGACTCTTCCTTTTAATCTCTTTGGCTAGTCTATTGTTTGTTCCAATGTTTATCCACCACATTGGGCAGCTTGGATGTTCAGCAGTTGCTTCTGATTTTTTTTTACATTCACAATGCTGTTTACATTTAGCAAGCCTCACAATTGGTCAAATAAAGACAGACTCTCAATTCTTTCAGGGAAACTTCAGACAGGGAAAATAATGACATGTCTCTCAGAATTGGTCTTTGAAGGATCTCCTGCTCCACAACGCTGCCTCCAGTGGTTGCCAAGATGTTTTTCATCATGATTGTCAATGTTGTCAAGGCAACTGTAGAGTTTGGGAAGGGTTTATGGGAATAAAGCAAATTAAAATGCCACAAAACTTTAAAAACTGTGTGTCATCTGTTTTTCTTTGAATAAACAGATACAAGATTGCTGGAAGCTTTTGGTTAATTCTGAGTTCTGAAAAAGTTGACTCTGACAATTTTTGGCATTTTTATGATAGATTTTATGGAGACAAATTTTTGGAATCCCATACATCATCATTTTCATTGACATAACCTCTTCTCCTTTTCCTTTCTTTCTTCTTTCTTTCATCACATAAAGCCTTTTTCTCTTTCAGCCTACATATAACTAAAACTGACCAACACCATACCCCCAAGTTTATTTCACCTCAGTTCAAGTGAGAAGAACAGATAAAAACAAAACCTCACATCTCCAATACCAAATTCCAGACCGAAATCTTATGAATATTTAATATTTATCCCTGGTACAAGTAATTATAAGAAGGATAACAGTATCATGTAATATAAACATGGAATATGGTGATATTTCATAAAGGATAGGGACTTATTTGTACTTTCAATAAATGCCAAATTATATCCATTACTTGATTATATCCCTATATTTATCAGGGGATAAATAGTTAATATGCTGTGGAATAATGACGGAATGAAGCACAAAGGCAAACAGGAAACATTTTAATTACCTTAACACAAAAATCGTTATTATAAATTTGAGAAAATGAAAAATAAACTTACAAAAGGGAAATCACTTTTATTCTTAATATCCAGAGGTTAAATTATAAAATCTGAGGCGCTCAACACACCATTTGATATACATTCTTTTAGTTGCATATATATATATATATATAATTGAAACTTTACTACGTCATTATAAATTCTTCAAAAATAGGGGATTCTAAGGTTTCATAGAATTCTCTTTCTAATTCCAAGTTTTCCTAAGTCTTAACACACCATTCATACTAATAGATTTATCTTGATTAGTATAACTCAAATTTTACTGGTTATTTTCCATACGTAAATTATGTAGACTTCAAATATCCACAAAATCTTTCCTATTTCTCTAGTAAAATTTTGTCTTCCATGATCATGAACATTATTCTATGAAAATCTTTTTGTACAAAGTTATATATTTAGAATAAATTCATAGGAGGAGAAATTTCTAATTACTTGGTCGATGAGTATGAATATGTTTTATGCACTTGATATATCTTGCCTAATGATCTTTTAGACTTCATTTCTAACAGATTTCTTGTGATGGGATATTCTAACATTTGATAAAAGATACTCCTCTGTGTGTCTAAATTACATCTTTCTTGGACCAACTTAAGTCAATTACTTTTTCAGTATCATCTTATGTTTTTTGAAGAATGTAAATTTACTGAGACAAATCAGATGGCTAACCCACCACTATTAGGTCAAAGAAAAAATGACACATTTTCAATTGTTCCATATATATTTTTACATTTTTAAATAAAATTTCAACAGTTTTTGTCCCATTATTATTGATGATTTCATATTCTGCTTAAAGAAAGATTATATTCATGGGTAAAGATACCCCTTGTCATTCTGTAGCTACTGAATGGATGTTATGGAAGTCCCTGAAAGTAGAGGGATGGCTATTTATTACCTCTTGATGATAGCATCTTTTCTGGGTGAGAGCTCCTCAGAAAAGTTTTTAGTCTAATTTTCATCTTCAATTTTCAAGACAATGTTCTTTCAATTTATGCTGCTTCACAGTCAGAAAGTCAATTTATCAAGAATCTCTGATAATATACAATAATTATTCTATTCTCCCCCGGGTTATATGTCTTTTATTTTGCTCCTTGCTTAAACTGGCATGTCTGTGTTTTTCTTTCATAAGTCTTCTTCTTTTATTTTATAAATGTAAAACTGGAGAAGATTAAAGAGTTAGTATGCATAGTAATAACAATTTTAAGTGAAAATTTGAAGGGAAGATATATAGGTTTAACTGACAGTTGGAAAGTAACCTGATTAAATATAATTCTTGTTCCTTTCAATATGATTGACAGGAAATGACCAGTCTGTGGCTGGGTAGTTCATTGGTTAGAATATTATGCTACATGCTACTAATGTTAGCACTATTTTTGATATTATCTCCTCAATATTTAGTTACTTATGTATAATGAGTAATTGTTCTAATATCAGAAGTTTCAAAGACATGGCATAGTCCCTGTTTTTTAAGATGGTTACCTTTTCATCAGTCTATGGAAACAAAACAAATTAGTTGAACAGGTAGCCTGTCTTAGTTTCCCAGTTGCAATCACAAATACCATGAAATGGGTTGGCTTAAACAAAAGGAATTTATTAGCCTATGGTTTTGATGTTAAGAGATATGCAAAATCGAAGCATCAGCAAGGTGATGCTTTCTTTCTGAAGCTGTAATCTTCTGGTGCTAGCTCCTAAGCAATTCTTGTGTCCTTGGCTTTTCTGTCATATGGCAATGCACATGGAAATGCCCTTTCCTTTGTTTTCCAGGTTCCACTGACTCAATTCTGGCTTTTTCCCATGGTTTTCTTTCTGCAGTTTTCTCTATACAGCCTCCAATAATAGGAATTAGACCCATTTGATTCAGTTGGCCATACCTCAACTCAATGTAACATTTTCAAAAAGTCCTATATACAAGTTGTTCACACAACCTAGAGTGAATTAAGATTAAGAACATGTTTTTCTGGAGTATATAATTCAACCTACCACATAGCCATAAATCAAAACATCATCTATATTAATTAATTAATTAAATTAATTAGTATGAACACTTACATTACCTCCATTCCCACAATCTCTTTCAGCCTCTAGACTGATGGACAAAAATATTCAAATTTTACTCATTCTTTTTTTTTTTTTTTTTTTGCATCAGGCATTTACATGGGCTTCTCAGAGTGAAGGTAATGTTGTTTCAGTGGACTTTTTAGTCTTCTGCTGGGTGCTAGACTACTCAGTTGGGTAGTTAAATACTAGCAAAACTGAGCTACTGTAAGTGCCACAATATGCTGTAAAGAATCTGTCTTTCCTCTTCTCATGTTATCTTCCACTTGGCAATGGAATAATATGCTGAATAGTATCACAAATTTCTGAGCATGAGAGATACATTCTCTTTCTCTAGGACCAGAAGGAGACATTGAAGTGTATACATTTATATGGCTATGCACACAAATATTCCCTTAAGTGAAATATAAAAGCTCTAGGCTGGAGCAAGAGGAGTAGTTTGCAAGGTCATTTTGCCACTCACACTAAGTTATATCTTCCCACTTAAGTTTTACAGATACAAAGGAGATGTTTTGTTTTTCAACTGTTGTCTTTTTTTTCCCCATAATTGTTTCAGAGCTTGGGTAAAGAAGGTAACATACTTTTGGTGCATCCACAAAGACTCTAAACTCAATGGTGGAGAAATGTTGCTAGTGCCCAGGTGTCTTATAGAGTTGTGTGCAAACTAGTGCTCTTGATTTTTAATTTATATCTTCCCTGTTCTCCTACAACACTGAAACTTGAGTCTATAGTGGTCAAGGCCAGGAGTAAAATCTGAGACAGACAACCATAGTGTGCAGTGATTGTCCCTCTGCTCTCATAACTAGTGTTTTCTCACTTGATGAGGCTCATCATTCCCAGCTGGCTCCTTCTTCCCAAAGTAAGAGTTCTCCCTGAGGAAGCTCCTCAGGCTCACATATTCCACCACTTCACCAGCTGTGTCTAAGTAATATTAATTCCAGTTAATGATCAGGCTGATACCAGTGAATCAACCAGTATTTGTGTGTAGCAATGTCATGGATCATATCCATGTGTTGTGAGGCAGGGAATACATTTCTGAACCAGGAGACATTGTCACAGGCATAACCACAGTCAAACCAAGCAAGTTTTTGCATAACAGAGTCAAGGCTCAGTTGTACAGTCAGAAGCTGATGCCAAGGTCTAAGCTGTGTAGAAAGAGTCACCGGACATTCATGGCTAACTCAAATCTGAGGACAGTTGTTGAACCAATGAAACTTGAAATCACAGACTCTTAGAGTTCCAAGGAAACTTCCAGAGAAATAATTCCAATAATTTTCAGTTTTTTCCCCATGTTACTTTTCATTCATATGAATTATTTTTAAGAAACCAAATGTTTCTAATGAACTAGAGAGGCTGGTTGGAATGCTGCTTAAGGAGGACAGGCTCTTGCAACAGATATCATGGGTTCAAACCCGAAATTCATCACTTAGCACACTTATTTGACCTTGGACATGTTTATTCAGTTTTCCATGCCTCCATATTTTTTTTGCATTTGTAAAATGGGTATAATAATAAGACCTACCTCAGAGCATTGTTGTGAAGGTGAATGAATTAATACGTCTGAAGCTTTTAAAACATAATAAATGTTAAATAATTCTGGGCTCCAGATGAAAACATAATGGCCCTGGTTGAGGAAAGGTAGGTATCAGATCATGAGAGCCTCCATGGAAGTCCAAAAAATTCTTGGGGTTTTTCAGAGCATGCTTTTAACATCACTGTTCCAATATAATCCTCACCTAGTCCAAGAGCAATCTTTACAGTACCAATTTCATTTATGGGCATCTGAACTCCACAAGACACTTTCAGCAATGGGGAATTCATTACTTTAAAAAAATTAGTTCTAACTATTCCAAATATTAAACAGCTAATTTACATTGATGAAAAGTCTCCTATTCAGGGAAGTTAGAGGTGCTGATTACCCAAGAGGCAACTGGATGCAACAGCCAGAGCAAGTGTCCTTGACACTAGATGTAGGATCTCATTTCTGCAATCACTTGGCTGTATGACCTTGGGCAAGTTGCTTAACATCTCTGAATCTTCACTTCCTCATTTGAAAAGTAGGAATAATATTGCATATAATCCATAGGCTTTTCAAGGATTAAATGACCTTATATATGTGCATTGTCTGGCAAATAATAGTCACTCAAAAAGTTTTTACTATGATTTTACCTAGCTGGCATTTGTTCTTTGAATACATATAGAGGCAACTTAAAATATTCTTTTATGTGGTAACATGTTATATTTGATAAACAGATGGTTAAACAAATGTAATAAACCCCACTTCTTTGTTTTCCCTTTCCTATTCCATCTTTTCAAAATGTTCTTCATTTGACGTTTTTTCCCATACTTTGAGCATCCTTTGTTGTTCTTCTTTGGTTCTTCTTTAGTTTGTCAATGATTTTCTAACACTCTGATCATCAGACCTGGTTACCAGTTCTCCAGAGTGGGGTTTGGACTTCCCTTAGATAAAATGCTTTAAGTTTATTGAAAACAAAAAACAAAAAAAACTAAGTTTTTGAACTTTCTTTAAGTTCCTAGATCATATTGAGTCTGTATTAAACTAAAACC
>JAQZBX010049152.1:0-20004 GCA_029593785.1 Cabassous unicinctus | reverse complement strand
CAGGATAGTTCCATCCATCTTCCCAAACACAGGAAGGTGGAGTGGACATCACTTCCCAGACTCCTCAGCATTGGGGGAAGAGCTATGGACTAGAGTGGACTTACTGGTTTCTACTATAGACATATTGTGATTCAAGCAATGGAAGAAATTACAACATTGATGTGGAGCCAGTGGCCACTGGAGGCTCTGGGGGAAGGGAAAGGGCAAAGAAGTTGTAACATGGTCCTTTTTGGGACTTGGGAATTGTCCTGTGTGACATTGAAATGACAGATATAGGCCATTTTATATCATCACATAACATGCAGCACTTTGTGGGAGACAGTGTGGTCTACAATGTGAACTATGATCCATGCTTAATAGCAAAGCTCCAGATTGTGTTTATCAATTGCAATTAATGTGCCACACTAATGAAGGATGTTTATTTGCGAGGTTGTGGGAGGTGTGGGAGGTGGGGCACATAGGAATCCATGTATTTTTTGTGTAACATTTATGTAATCTAATATCTTTTAAATTTTTTTGAGAAAATAGTAAACTAAAAACTACAGTGACCCAATCCAGACAAGACCACTGATGACCAAGACCATTCAGGAATGAATGTTTTGGTCACCTCACCACACAGAACTATGAGCAGCTAGGGTGCTTGCCAAGGGAAAAGTGACTAGAGAGTGGGTAATGGAGGAAGATAGTTGTAAATGTGAGCTGTGACTATATGACCAGTTGCAGAAATGAAGACTGTAATGGCTATGAGTATTTCTTTCTTGTATTGCTATAAATACATTTTTGTGTATCTTACTGTCTATGTATCTAACTATACATGTTTCTTCTTCCTTTTCTTATACCTTTATCATGTAACATAAGTTATATTAACTTTGTCATGGTATTTAAGATACAGGATACCTAAGATAAGAGTGAATATCATCCAAGGACTTGCATCTTCTTCTGAGGAAAGTTTAGTGTGTTTTCTGTTTTATGCAGGACAGATGTCTCATGTTAGGTGGAAATATGACTATATTATTGTCTTTATTTGGAGATTAAATTTGGTTTAAAGAGCTGTCTATGGGTGTCAAGCTGGCAAGGGGTGAACTATGATGGTTAATTTCATGTGTCAACTTGGCTACATTATTGTGTCCAGTTGTGAGGTCAAACATTAGCTTTCTTGTTACTCTGAATATATTTTTTAAGTGGGATTGGCATCTGCAATCAGTTGATTGCATCTATCATCAACAAAGAAATTGCCCTTTGAAATGGGGGTAATCTCCAACTTGGAGTTTGTATTAGTAGGGGTTCCCTAGGGAAACAGAATCAACAGGAGTTATCTGTCAGTAACATGAGATTTTATAAGAGTCTTTCACAAGACAATGGAGATGCACAAGTCCAGGTTCCGCAGGCAGGCTGCAAATGAAAGTCCAGTGAAGATTCTTGATGAGTTTCCTGGAGACGTTGGCTGTCCAAAGATGATATGGGAAATTCTCTCTAAATGTTAAAATCACTTCCCCTTTTAAGGCATTCAACTAATAGATTAAAGCATCAGTAATTGCTGAAGGCAATCTTCCTGATTGATGTAGATGTAATCAACTATCTATGCTGTAATCTCACTGGTGACTAGAGTCTATAAGTGTCCTCATGTTACAATTAGCCCAGTGCTTGCTTGACCAAACACTTGGGCACAATTACCTGGCTGAGTTGACACATTAGCCTAACCATCACAGAGTTCTTAAAAACAAAAACTGAGGAATTCAGCAGTCAGAAAAATGTCTTCCTAAACATCAACAGTGACTCAATAGAATTTCCATCCAATCACTGTCCCCTTGGGAACTGGCAAAAAAGGATTTCAGTATCAACTTTATTGGACTTTCTAGCTTACTGTTTTCCCTACAAAGTTCAAATTTGCCAATACCCATGGTCACATGAGTCAATCTTCTGGAAAACCCTGACTACTGGCAAAAAAGGATTTCAATATCAACTTTATTATACTTTCTAGCCTACTGTCTTCCCTACAAAGTTTAAATTTGCCAATGCCCTTGGTCACATGAGTCAATCTTCTGGAAAACCCTGACTACATAACAGCTATTGTTATTCTCTAAGACCTACATAAGGCTCATAGGGATTTTGGGGGAAATATAGTTGTTCCATCTGATATCTTCATGAATTTGTAGCTGGAATATGGCTCTATATTTATTAGCAGCAGCAATATTAATGCTTTTCATAATTTATATACATGAAAACATTTGTAAAATATAAATCCAATCTATATCATTGTTATTTACTAATAGTGTTTCATGGGCGAATTGCAAATATTGTTTAGAACAGAAGCAGGATTAAGTCAATTCTTTCAATTTTACATCCAATTAAAGGGAAAACATATAATGCTTATTGTACATATGAGTCCATGCTTGGTAATTAACATATATTTCTTTATTTATTCCTTACCTTCAACTTGCTGTTTGTTTCAATTATCCATTTAACATTTCAGGTGACAGGAGATTCAGAAACTTTTAGTAATATGACAGATTTTCATAACCATAAAATATCACAACTAGAATTTGAGCTTATCTCTCTGCCTGTCTTCTGAACTCAAATTCCTAAGTGTGCTCATGGTGAGAGGTGCATACCACACATAGATTGTGCCAGAATATGTTACATCTCAAGTCAATGATCAGAGACCCCATCCCATTACTACAACCTTTTTTCATTGTAACAGATTGAAAACTATTCCATTTGTCCATGTTCTCCTCCCACCTCCCACAAGAAACCTCTATTGTGTTGGAAAAAAAACATCGATAAACATAAATCGCCACTTCTCCTAATTTTTACTGCCCAATTCAGTCCCTATTTACTCATTTCAACATATGTTTTCTATGACCAAACTATTCATTCCTTTTGACCCTTTCATCAAATCTGCTGATCAAGTCCCCAATCTGCAGTGACTGCAAAACCTGCCTATTCCATGGCTTCACATGACTAGGATATTGAGCCAGGTCTAAATACAGTCACAAACATCCAATTGTTTTTGCATACACTGGAAATGAAACTATGCCTTGGTAATTAAACCATTCTTCCATGTCTGTATATAGGTCACACCTCCATGCCTTTTGAGCCTTTTTCTCCCTTAAGTCTATACTTTTATCAGATGAGAGCACCCTTACTTCACAAATGAATTAATTAATTTGGCAAACTACCTCAACTCATTGTTATTAAATCTACCATTACTCATGTATTCATAAACTTCAGTTACTCTTCTTCTTCTATGAAAATTTAAATTTAAATTTAAATGAAGTATCATCTCTACACTGGTGATCCAATTGCTCCAAATGGAACCCTTTCTCTTCCCCTTTCTCAGCAAATTTGAATTTTTGAAAATACATTAAATACCCTTTACCAACAACATCTCCAAATATTTTTGTGACAGTTTGAATTTTGTGAATCCCAGTAAAGATTATATCCTTCAACAAATCCATTCAAATGGATGTGAAGCTTTTTGATTGCATTAGATTCGATTAAGGCACCTTTGTTTCAAACACTTTTAATTTAGATCACTTTCGGCCTTTTGAACAGACTACAGCAATGAAACTAGATTCAGGATGGGTTTCTGCCATCTCACTGGATCCTATATAAACTGAGAACACACAGTGAAAAAAGAGAGATACAAGGAAATGGAACTCTGCAATTTTGACCTCTCAATGTGAGAAAGAGGACTCCAGGTTTCCTTATAGCAGCAGATGAACAAATAAGCTCCAATAGACTCAAGAACATGAGGCCCAGTTAGAAATCTCTGATAGTCCACAGCTAAGCTTGAGATGAAATCAGAAAGAGACTGGCAAATCTGCCATACTCCCTTGCCATGTGGCAGAGATACAGTATCTGTTAGCAGCCAAAATTTGATGAAAAAGCATCTCTGATGATGCCTTGGTTTGGACATTTTTGCAGCCTCAATTCTGTAAGCTTTTACAACAACTATAAACTACCTCTATAAAACTAACTCAATTTTCATCCAGACTTTCATAACTTAAGCACAGCCTTCCATCCTGACATCAAAACCAACTCTGAAACTATGTTCTTCTACCGCTTGCCCATTTTTTTTCCTCTTCACAATTTTGACAGTTTCAAGTTCTTTTTTAAATCCCCCCCAAAAATACTAATTCATTCCTTTGGGCATGAGGACATTTTGACTGGATGAAATCAGTGAGTAATGGCTCACGTTGAGTCTCTGCCCTCCTGATGAATATGATAAAAATAAAGACACACCAAAATCCTGAGCTATCCACCCTGACATAAGATCTGGGTGTCTCCAGGGCCCTCAGGAGCCCCACTATTTGGGATGATATCCACTTTGGAATTCTTTGAGATCCTACTGAGATGTGCATAAGCATTATCTCTGGGATGACCTCCTGACTCATCTTGAAGTCTCTTAGCTAAGTAAACTCATTTGTCTTTACCTTTTCCCCCTTTTATTCAAGGTCTTTTTCCAGTTGCATTATGAGTTGGCTCTTGGTAGCAATCCCTCAGTGCCAGGAGGGCTGATCGCCAGGAGTCATGTTCCACACTGGGAGGAAGGTAATGAATTCATATGCTGAGTTTGGCCTAGAGAGAGGCCACATTTGGCAACAAGGAGGCTCTCAGGAGGCAACCCTTAAGCACCCCATAACAATAGGCTAATTTTCAATATCAAGAGCAAAGACTCATAATCTAATTATCAATATCAAAAGGCCATAGGTGAATCTTCTTCCTTTGCCAGTCGCTGCCCCTGCACTTGGGGGGAGTGTTGCTGCTCCCTTAGAGAATGTGGCAGAGCTCTCCAGGATGGGATTTCAGTAGTCTGTCATTTATTGAGTAATTCTGCACCCACTGTGACAATGCCCCGTGAACATTTGAACATTTTTATAGACCTTATATTTATGCTCAGGTGAACTTCCTCCCATGCATCCCCCATCCCTGATACCCTACAACAACAATCCTCCCCTTCCCCAGTTGTAACCCTTCTGTGATCCAAAGCTTCTTCAAAGATGAAGCCATTACAATAGCTGAATTTAGTTATTAGGAAAATGAAATAATAGTGATAAGTTTAAATGTATTAGATAAAACACATTAAAAATTTTAAAAACTAAAATAAAATAAGATTAAAATATTGGAATATTAAAAAATGAAAAATATTTTTTAAAAATTTGTTTTTGACTACTTTGGAGTTTGTCCTCCTGTGAGTGATAGAGTTGGACTCAACTATGTCTTCCCTGCACATGGGTCATCGGGTCTCATCTATCCAAACCTGTTCTTGGTTCTGGAGTTTGTAGGTGTGCACCCAGAGACTTGAGTCTTTGGGCTGTCCATGTTCCAACTGGACCTGGAACCTCAGTGGAGCAGCATCTCCTATTCTACAGCTCATTGGACTTACCCAGTACAGCTGGCAGGGTGATGGTGATGGACAACGGCCATCACAGTGAACGGAGAAATTCTGCAGCTGCAGATAGGATAATCCCATCCCTCTTCCCCATTGGATATAAGCCCCCTCTCAATTGGAGGTGGAATGGACATCACCATCCCAGACTCCTCAGGATTGGGGGAAGAGCTATGGACTAGAATGGACTTACAGGTATTCTGTTACAGACATATTGTGATTTAAGCAATGGAAGAAATAACAACATTGATGTGGAGCCAGTGGCCACTGGTGGCTCTGGGGGAAGGGAGAGGGAAAAGCAGTTGTAATACAGTGGCTTTTTTGGGACTTGGGAATTGTCCTGAGTGACATTAAAATGACAGATATAGGCCATTTTATATATCATATAACATGCAGCACTGTGTGGGAGTGAGTGTGGTCTACAATGTGAATTATGGTCCATGCTTAATGGCAAAACCCCAGGATTTGTTTTTCAATTGCAATTAATGTGCTACACTAACGAAGGATGTTTATGTGGGTGGCTGTGGGAGGGATGAGAGGTGGGGCATAAGGGAATCCCTATATTTTTTTGTATAATATTTATGTAATCTAAGTATCTTTTTAAAAATAATTTAAAAAAAGGAAACCAACTTGGCAATTTCTACCAGCTAACTATATTCATGGGTGTTTGTTTATTCTTTTTGATTTTCATACTTTTTGCCTCATGATCTTAGCTGAATTATAAATTTGCAGGATATAATTCTTTTCCAAGAAAGAGGCATTTATTTAGAATTCATAGCAGAAAATCTGAAGAATGATTTTTCCTTCTGTTTGCTCTTGCTTCTATTAGTTTCCAAAAATTTATTCCATAGAATAATTAACTTAAGTGTTTGTGGATGGTATTTTAACCGTTTAACCATTATTATCTCTCATTTAAATCTATGATGTGGAAACAGTTAAATACCGAATTTCAATATCTTAGAAAACCTACTAGAGTTAAAAATTTCTTAATTTATCACTAATTTTTTTAAAATTGACATTTTATCTTCATCTGTGTATTGTTTTATTCTTACACAAATATATATAAATATACTCATTCATCTGCTTTGGAATTATATTTTTAAAATGGCCAAATATATTTTGTTTGTTTTCTAATGGCTCAAATATTTCCTGTCTTTGTTTTTGAAATATTTGTTGATACCATAAATTACATTGAACAAGAATATTCACCTTCATGTCAATATTTTTTCCCTCTCTGACTCCCCACTTCAGTATCTCTTTATTTAAAGATGATTTAAGCCCCTGTATTCAAACAAATGCTTTAAATGGCTTCTGATAAATTCCAAGGTTTGGAAGGTCAATAGTTTCCTGTTTCAATATCTTTGATATCTATGAATATTTTGTGATGGATGATCATGTGTTCACAGTGATTAACACCTAGTTTAATCAGTATGGAGTCTTCAGTAAATAATAACAACATTAAACTAAATATATAAAGAAAAAAATATAAACACACAGAGACAGACATACGCAGGAAAATGAAACCACCATATTATATTTATTCTCCCATGGGAGAGAAAGCATGCAGAAAAACAGAATTCCAAGAGGTTGAAGGAGCTGAGGCCCAGGGAGAGATGAGCTATATGTCTGATAACCACAGGTTAACTTGGGAAGAAAGCAATGCAGCTGAGACTGATAGAAAAGGCTGAGACTGTTTGCCAACATTTGGGCTCCAGGAGATGATAGATTCTGGGGGCCAGGAAGCAGAGACCTCAGCAGAGATTGGTTGGCATCTTGCTTCATTCAACACATGGCATCAAGCCAGCATCAACAGTAGCTGATTTTGGTGAGAAAGCATCTCTGATGGTGCCTTGGTTTTGATACGTTGTGGGCTTGGAACTGTAAGCTTTTACCTGAAATAAATACTCATTATAAAAGCAAATGTAATATTACTGGTGCTTATGAATCAGCAGCAGTTTGGCAACCTGAAACAACAATCAAACTTGTGTGAGCTTATCCACACTTAGTTAGCATTTTCTCACATCCCCTCAATCTGTGAATTTCTAAGATAACTTATGATTTCACCATAAATAAATACAATTAAGATCACCATTATTCTCCTCAGAATTAACCCCAAGACTTTATCTGCCTTTTACTTCAAATCAAACTACAATTGGACCATGACTTCTTTAGGAGAAGATTGTTTTTCTTAGAATTTTCTGATATTTGAGGCTCTTCATTGTCCTCAAACTACTGTAGTCACTTCTTCCCAATGCCCTTGCCAAGAATTTCAAAAGAAACACTAGTGAATCTTCTCAAAACTAAATGCTATATATTACCTTGGAATGTAAACATGTAAGAAGGGAGTAGAGATATAAAGAAATGGAAAAGTGACAGAGGAAATCATGTGATTCTGTCTACTTATCTTTACTGAGTGAAGCCATAAAGGCTACTAGCTGGGCCTTAGCCCCTGTGGGAGTAAAGTTCTACTTCAGGGCTCTAGGATAACAAGAATACTGCCCCAATTTAGGAACACTCAGCTTGGATTCCCTGCTCTGAGGAGTCAAGTTGAAAGACCTCACCAATCAGACACAGAAACTGGACAATAGAGCATGCTGCCATGGATAATATTTCCCAGTCCTCTGACCAGGCTCCTTGCCAGTTTTCATAACCTGTACCACTTCCTACACAAAAAAGTTTCTCATTGACTGAACTCTTTATTCCTCTAACTCATTCTCCAAGCAGTGTTGTAAACCTGTGGGGCTTATGTTTAAGGTATTCTCACATTCCAGAGAAAGAGGTACTAATAAATGGAATTTGAATCAGGAAAGTCTATTTCCAGTATTCCCCTATACTATATTACTGCTCGTTGACAATGATCCCAGTCTCCCAAGAGCTCTGATGGAGGTGTACAATGAGATTAATGTTGTTTTCATGTCTGCTAACATACATTAATTCTGAAACCCATGTATTTAGGAGCAATTTTGACTTTCAAATCACATTATTTAATAAATATATTTCATAAGGCTATAATTGCCATAAATAATGTTTCCTCTGATGGATTTGTGTAGTCAGTTGAAACCCTTCCGCAAATAATTCACCATTCTAGATGCCATGAAGAACATTTATGATTCATTTGAAGAGATAAAAATATAAATATTAATAGGAGTTTGGAGGAAGTTTATTTCAACCCTCAAGGATGACTTTAAGAGGTTCAAGATTCAGTGGAGGAAGTGACTCCAGATATGGTAGAAATACCAAGAGAACTGGAATTAGAAGTGAAGCCTGAAGATATGACTGCATTTTTGTAATCTCATGATAAAACTTTAGCAGATGAGGATTAGCTTCTCATGGGTCATGTTCTTTTTTTCCATTCTACTAATCTCTGCCTTTGAATGGAGAGTGTGGTTGGTTGAAATTTCTCTTCCAATTAAGACATGTTTTTAATCTTAATCTCTGTCACCGTCTGACATTGATTACAAATGAGACCATATGAAGAATTTTGTTAAGGAAAGGCCCACTTGAATGGGGGTGGGTCTTAATTCAGATTACTGGAGGCCTTATGTGAAGAATGCCATGAAGGCAAGTAGGAAGATACCCCGAACTCAGAAGATAAAGAAGATATTGTCATGTCAATTAAGACAGGGATACAGGTCAAGAAATTTGAAGCAGTGTGGCAAGCCAGTTCAATTAGCTACTGAATCCAGTAATAAACAAGGTTTCTAGCCTATGAAACTGTGAAACAACAAATTCCCATTGTTTCAGTCAACTCATTGTGTGGTATTTTTCATAGCATCCTGACACACTGAAACAGAGTTTAATACATTTACATTTAAGGCAATCAAGGTAAGGTAAGGTAAGGTTTACTTCTACCATTTTGCTAGTTGTTTTAAATATCTTATAACTTTTTGGGCCCTCATTTCTTCCTCAACTACTGTCTTCCTTTTCGTTTGCAAAATCTTTAATAATGAGCCATTTTGACTCTCTTCTCAATTCATTTTGTGTAGATTTTTAGATATTCTCTTTATGGTTTATGGGTATTACATTACATATTGGTGAAATGGACTATTTTTTAAAAAGATTTAAGAATTATAATAATTTATGCACCTAAAATAAAGGCCCCACAATATATAAAGTAAACATTCAGAGAACTGAAGAGAGAAATAGTTGTATAATAATATTTAGAGATTCCATTATGCAACTTTCAATACTGGATAGAGATCTAGAAAGAAGATTGAGGAAATAGAAATAATGAATAACAGTATAATTCAACAAGATTTAAGAGAATATATAAAACACTTCATCCAGCAACAGCAGAATACACATTCTTTTCAACTGCACCTGAATCATTCTCCAGGATAGACCATTGAACCCAGGAGGAACATCTGGCCCATGACCCAGTTGTGAGGAAATCCTTGTGAGCCAGAGTTTAGCCCAGGATCTAGCATAGTCAGGCTGCCCATTTCGGCTATATGGGCTGAGATTTGAGGCATGTTGATCTGAGTGTATAAGACCAGAACTAGAGGCCAAGAAGACAGTGAAGGGAGCAGGATCCAATTTGACCCTGACACCACCCTACATTGCCCAGCTTCACATGAGTTCATCTTGTCTCTTTCTTCACCCATTGGTGAAGGCAGGCTCATCAGGAGGCCATGTTCCCTGACAGCTTGTTTTGCACAGGCAAACTCATCACTCATGACCAGGCACTCCAGATTTTGACAAAGGAATTTTGAGAGAGAGAAGTGGGCTGTGGGTGGACTGTGTACCTACTGATTCTGGGGCTGGGAAAGGGAGAGGGTGCCTGCTCTCAGGGAAGTTCCTCTAGAGATGTGAATGGACAGTTGCAGAGCTAGCCCCACCCCATTGATTGTGTCAAGAACCGAGTTCTTCACCTTGGTTTGATGCTGTGCAATTACAGAATCTAATCAAATTTAAGAACCCACTCTGCAGAAAAATACAGTCACAAAATTGAATGCACACTTATGGTCACACTTGTGGTGGTGCAGCCCTCGACACCCACATGTTTTGTGGGAAAGTGGTTTTTTAAACATATCTACTTTGGAATTCCCTAAAATGCTTGTCAAGAACACAGATTACCAACTTCCACACCATATATTCCAAAGCAGTATCTCAAGGGTTTGAACCCAGACAATGTAATTGTAAGCATGCTTACCTCTATGCTTGCAAGCCCAGGGCTCACTGCATAACAGCAAGCACAGCATTGAATCATTCTGGCTGAATGATTCTCCAGCTCTTCTTCAGCTCTGTCAAGGATCATGTTGGGTAGAGAATCTGATGTATGACTAAAGAGTAGCCGAGGAGGAAGTTGATGAGGTAGAGGGAAAGTTTCTCAAGCCCGTGTACAGGAGAGAGAAAAAGATGAAGATTGTGGACTATATGTTATGGTTTCCATGGTCCAAATCTGGTTATTCTATGAAAAGGTGGGGAGGTGTCTGGGCCTAATGTGAAAATCAGGAAACATTATAGCTATCTAGTGCCATCACTACCAATGTGCCAAATGGTAATGGGAGGGTCCTCTGTGGATTCTGTGGATTATGGGATTCCAGCAATAAATGTTCAAATGATTGTGGGCCTGGGTGTGAGAATATGGTGAGTGCTCACCTCCAGCCCTGGGTAGATGAGCATATTCCATAAATGAAGTGCTCTTTATTGGCATGCCCATAAAAAAGCTCATTGTTCAGGAGGCAGTACCAACACCTACCCTCACTATCTACTTGTGACTAGTAAATGCTTGGACATGGCACAAGAAGAGGACTTTGTCTTGGTTTGGGTCTCCTTACTCAGGTGGCATAGGAGATGAATGTCACCGGTTCCATAATCATAGATGGCCAAAGACTGCATTTGAGTTTGAGGACCATCAAATTTTGGAAAATTAGCAAGGAGCAAGCCCGGCTGGAATTGACATTTTAAAAACATTTTTCCCAAGAAATTTGGTGACACAATGGTGGTGTAAGAGGCAGGTGAGAATGGCCTGCTCTCTTGGTGCATACGGGTATCATGCAACCATCATTGGTTTCTTCATTTATTAATTATATGAATATTGACATCAGTCCTGATTTTCCTCTCCTCTGGCTCAGTAATGTGAGAGCAAGAACAATTAACAAAATGTTCTGATCCTGAGGAGTCTGCATCCCTCAACTTCACCCATTACTTTACAAAACGGAGAAATTGCTGAAAGCTTCACTGTGAGCTAGGCCTGAAAGGAGAGGAAGGCTCAAAAACATGACTAGTAATACAGGTGACTTTCAAAAATTAAAGAAAATTTCAGTGCCTTGAGAGGAAACCCTAGCCCAAGTACAACACCCCTATACATCTCCCTGACTGCCATCCCCATGACGAGTTATCTCAGGATGATCTTTTCTCCTTGAAAAAGTCCATCTCTGGAGGTTCCTAATTCTAAGAAGCATGTCCATCCCCCCCTCTGTGTCTGAATCATAGTCTATTGGGTGCTTAAGTTGAGGAAGAAGAAGGTGGGCATGACACTCAAGTTCCAAGTCATGCATGGTGAGTTGCACCTAGTCCAACAGCTGCTTGGTGCAGGGTACGTCTAAAGATTGCAAGAAATCCTCTGAGGACTGGTCCAGCCAGGTGCCCAAGGAGGAGGTTCCCCTGAGTGTGGACAGGTAGGCTGCATAGTAAGGGGAATGACCTGTCCTTGCACACAGCCATCCAAGCATTACTCTCTTGGGGACTGGGCTCCTGTGTCCGAACATACCTATCCAGTGCACTGGGTCTCAAAATCCCTAACCCATCACAGCCTGTGCTGGCAGTGACAGGACTGGACTACAGTAAGGAGCTAGAAAAGCGCCTCAATTCTAGGATTTTTTTCCACCTATGGCCTGACCAACTCTCCCCTTCTACAGCCAAATTTTGTTATTCTTTTTTTCTCCCTCCTGCTGCTTTCCACTGGATTTCCATGAGGTCAGGGCTGTGTAATGTTGCTGATGATAGCTGGGTGCTGGCACATATTAGAAGCTTCATAAATATCTGCCCCATGAGAGAACTGAGTCTGTCACCTGGCTCAGATTTCTTATACCCTTGTGGACCTTCAATCCACAGCCCATGTCATGAGGTACTGCCACATTCTCTGTGTTCCATGGGTGGGTCTTTTCTTTCGACTGCTACTCTGCTCCCAAAAGCCAGGTTTGCAAACTACCCTGTCCCCTAAACAGTTGTGCACGCAGGACTGAGGCTCAAAGCAGATGTACAGTGGGTTGCTCATGACACCTCCTGATGTAGATCTGTCGTTGGTGTCGGTTGGTGGAAGAGGAGCTGGGATAAGGCTGTGTTGGGCATCGGTTTCCTCATTGTTGGCTCTGAGCCCCCAGGGTTTCCTCTGCATTCAGTGACCCTGCTCCCCATGTTGAGACCTCCAGCACTGCCCTCCAGTGGGCACATAGGATGTGTGAGACCCAGGGCTATGAGCAGACACTCCCTGCCTCAACCCCTAATTCCCCATCCTGCTCTGGTGTAGGAGGTACCCTTCTCTCCTCATCCAGAGTCTATCAATGTCTTGGATGCTGCAGATATCCACCACACTCATCCCAATGACAGAAGATTCTTCCACTTCTAGAAAAGACCCTGACAGTGTCACTTCTCACTTACTTGGTGTGCCACCTGCTGATGATATATAGCATTACCGTAGGATGACCTGACTGGAATGGATGTCTGAGAAGGGCAGAATTTCTATCTGCTTGGTTCCGTGAATTTGGCTTATGGCTGAAAAATATGTCAGGACATGTTAGCCACTTCTTTTATGTTTGAGGAATGCAGGAGCCATGAGCAGCCCACACCCAGAACTGTAAGTGGGATTGGGACCTCCTCCCAGCCCCCAGTGATCCCAGCTGTGGTTACATCAAGGAAGGCTTTGTCTTAAACTTCATCTCAAACCTCCTATATGGATGAGAAAAGAGGTTTGTCAAAAGTAAGTGTCAGTGAGTAGTGGGGCTGAGCTCCTTCATAGAATAGATGAAAATGACACACATGGATAACTGCTGTTTTTCTTACCCTTTCATCAGAGCCAGACACCATGGATAAACTTTCCAGGGCTCCTCCCATTTAGTCCTAACATTGAATCCAGCAGGTTGGTCCTCCTAACCCACCACTTTGCAGATGAGCTAATTGAAGCTGTAAATTGATATTCACCAGAGAGGCTAGTGAATGACAGACTCATTACTGGGCCATGGGAGGAGAGGGGTCTCACCTTTTGAACACCAATTCCAAGGCTAGTTGGATATTGGCGCCTCTGTAGGCACCCAGGAAGAAGATGATATAAGACAAGGCATGGTCCAGGAAGGCAGGAAACTGGTGGTCCCCCAGCATCTCTAGCCTGCCTTGCTTGATGAGCCATATTGTACCTGTCCCAGACCTGCTCAGGACCAACTCATATTCCCACTAGTGTGGGGCAAATGAGGGACATACAGTCAGAAGATGCAGATTGTCATGCCAGATGTTTGTAAGCTTCTCCCAAGACCCATCAGTCCCCAGAGCTCCACACATGGAGTATCTGCCTCCAGGCTCAGCCACCCCCTGAGTCCTCAGTGTAGGTGAGCTCATCTGTGAAATGGAGAGGACAACCTCAACAGCGCTACTGTGGGTCAAGAGGAAGAATGCACACAGCAGACCAGTCTGGCACTTGACATTCAAAAGTGCCAGGAGTTTTTGAGTACCTGCCAGAGTGCCACATTCAAGAGAGGATGCAGTCATCCTGAACTGTGAGTAGGCAGGGGTGTTAGGAAACAGCTAGCCCAGCTGCTAAGAAGGATGGACAAGGCACAAGTA
Organism: Cabassous unicinctus; assembly: GCA_029593785.1. Taxonomy (NCBI): domain Eukaryota; kingdom Metazoa; phylum Chordata; class Mammalia; order Cingulata; family Chlamyphoridae; genus Cabassous; species Cabassous unicinctus. The sequence continues at coordinate 5,831 of JAQZBX010049152.1, read as the reverse complement.
GCCAAGCAGCTTTCAGATATTTTAGCCTTTTGGTCATGTGCAGAAGCCAAAACATGTAAAGAGAGAAATATTCAAAACTATTTGGATTTCAGGCACTCAGAGCAGTGTTGGAACCCTATGTTTGTTGCATAATCTCCCTATTTTATAATAGCAGAGACTCATGACCAAGGAAGGAGGTCAAGAAGAAGGTATCCAATCTGACCTGAGAAGCCACAACTTCTCAAGTCAAATTCCAGCTACTTCCCTTAGGCCATGATCCTGAAGAGAACCAGCCCATCCCCACCTTAGGTGAGATTTCAAATGCTCAACATCCAAGGACCTCCTGCTGGGCCTCATGACCCTGCCATACATGTTTACCTAACTCTTAATCTGAGGACATAGATGAGAGCCAGCTGGGATAGGATGCCCCAGTTTGATGGAGGTAGACCAACTCTTGCTTCTCAGCACCACAGGTGACATAGATGGCCAATGAATCGGGTGACTACAGAAACTGGAGTTTAGGTACCAGTCTATGCTGATCTACCACAAATACCAACCCTTTTCCCTGGGAACCCTCCTGGCAACCTGACCCCTTTACCTGCCACTTTAGCATTTAAAGAGGAGAATAAAACACTGATCAAGTCATGGAGAGAGACCCAATTCCTCCCTTTTGGTCCATCACTATTTCTCCCCACCTCCTGTTCATGACACGATGCTTGTCATTCATGACTTTGTCCTGAATGCCAAGTAGGCAGGCCACCATGGGATCAGGGTTGGTAGGGAGAAATGTTGGTGTTGACTGAAGAGGGTCACCTGTTCCTGAGAGGGTCCAGGGGGGGGATGGTTGTAAACCCAACAAAACACCAAAACAGTGACAATGAAGGCAACCTCCAGGCTAGTGAGGATGTATAACAGTGTGGGTGGGTATTTAGGGGTGTGCTCAAAAGGAGTTTGACCTCTCCTCCTGGGGTCCTTATAAAGCTCAGGAAACCTCCTGAAGCCTGGCCTAGGAGTCTCTAACTCTACCTTACCCTCTGGAATCTGCCCATTCCTGGGCCTTAGGCCCATCCTTATTTTTCTCTGGGCCTCAGTTTCCAGTTTTATACTGAGAAGTTGGACTTATAGCTTAATAAATGTCTGAGGAGAGAGGACAGGCTCCCAGTTCACTCCATATAGAAGTGTGGACCCATGGAATGAGGCACTTTTACCACCTTGGACTGGGGATGAGGGCATGAGCTATCCATCACCTGGCAATTTACTATCATCCTCAGCTTGGGTCACTCCTTGCCAGTCCCACACAGAGCATGGCCCTCAGGAACTGCCCTCCATGGACATGCTGGGTTCAAACCAAGGGAGTAGGTGGTCAGACTGCTTTTGTTTGGGACAGCTTCAACCCCACCCAGCCAAATCACTTCAGCCCTGCCTTGACCCCATCCAGTTAGCATGCCAGGTCTTGCCAAAGGTCCCACCCAGGTTTACCCCACATCTCTCTTGGAAGTCCTGGTAAAGACAACAGGCAGGCAAAAAGGGCTGGTTGCAGGGGATGCATGAGCATGTTAACATCTCTCATTGTCCTGTTTGCAGGAACAAGTCTGGAGTGATTCTTCCCATCCCCTGCCACCACTAGCTATGTGCTTCCAAAGTCACTTGGGACTTAAGGTTGCCCAAAACTCAGCCAAGCAAGGCTGAACTAGCCCTTGGCTTGGTGGACATGGGAAGCTTGCAGGTGCAGGGTACACTGAAATATCTTGCTCCCTCCCTGATTGCCATAATTCTCATATGCCACCCAGATAAGCTAGGCAAATGGTGTTGGTAAGGGTGGACCTGGAAGCTGTCAATACCCCCTTAATCTGGGCCTGAGAGATGTATATGTAGCCTACCTACTCTTCCTTTTCTACCCCTGCTGTCTCCTTCCTGACAAGATTCCAGAGCAGAGGTCTACTGGTTCAAGATGCTCTCACTGGTAAATGGTGAGCTGGAGGGATCAGTAATATGAGTCCAACCACAAGGCTGAGTGTGTGTGGGCGGTTTCTGTTGATGAGGAGGTCTTCCTGGGCACTCAAAGATTTTTGCCTTATTTTATAGATGAGCATCCTGCCCCAATACCAAGGTCTTGGCCTGGAAGGTGGGATTCAGAGTCTCCACTCTTATCCATTTCTGTTATTCTTGATGGTCATCAGAGGACTTGTTCTGCATCCCAGAGCTGAAGCAGGCTTAGGGAAATATTGCCTACCCCATCCAAGCACTGATCCCTGAGCAACAGGCAGTGATGAAGGGGACTTCCTAGTTCTCCTTTGTACAGTGGGTGCTATAGAGGCTGCATGCTATGTCTTGGGGTTGGAGGAGTTGGCAGTCTGGTGCAGGGCTTAGATATGGCTTATGTTTCAAAGTAGTCACTTATGCAGGCTCAGTAGCTAGAGAGGACTTATTGGGGGATGAAGAGGACCCCACATCCTCCTGACTCCCCAGATCCTCTCTTACATGCTGCTGTTTTTCATGTCCAGGTGGATGGTGCTGAGATGCCACAGTCACCCCTGCTGGTCATAGTGTGGCAACAAGGAATTGTGGTTGAAGCACTTTAAGAAGGAGCACCTGTGGGTAGGTAGAATTACTGTGTGCAAGGTAGAAAGAAACCCAGGACTACGTGTAGCTGGAGGCTGAGCTAAGGCCTCAGGTCTTCAGGGATTGCAGGGAGAACAAATACCTGAACTATGGTGAGTAGAAAGATCAGCAGGGCCAAAGACCTTGTGTCCAGATCCATGAGACTTCTAGAAGCTTTATTCTGGAGCCACGGCTTATTGACCACTTTTTTAGGAGCTGATGGTGGAACTCTGCCAGCAAGAATGGAAGGGACAAGGAAAGGCTGTGGGGGAAATGGGATAGAAAGTCACCTTTTCCTAGCCTCAGGGCACTCTTCCCCATCAGAGCTGGAGGAACCAACCATATGCATGCTGAATTGTTGGCTATGTCCAAGACAAGCTTCACTTGAGCTGGTCACTGGAGTGGCTGCTCTCCTGGTACTTGACACTGATTTAGGGTTCTGGAAGCTGGATGGAAGGTCTGCCTTGCATTGGGGATATCTCCCAGGATATGGCCAACCCTCCTCAGGACTACTACTGCAGTTAGTATATCAGACACCCAGATAAATGATCAGTCAACAGTATCCCATTCACTCCAGCTCTCTGAGAGATCAATCAGCATCACCCCATTTCCCAAACATGGACACTGGAATCCAGAGAGATGAGGCATCTTGCCCCTGTTACAGGTTGTACAGGAGTTGGGAGGAAATACCAGCATAATTTATCTGATTCCCAGGGACTATGGTGAGCCCTGGACTTCACTCAGCCCCTAAGTAGCCCCACAACATGTCACTTTGGGTCAGGCTCCCCCACCAGTGATTCATCTTGGCCTTGTCTTCCAGGTTTTGAAGGTGTTGCTGCATGATGAAAGCAGAAGATCCAGCTCCCAAGACAGGTGGTCACTGCACAATAGGGCAGCCACAGTGATGCTCCCAGGAACCACAAGCCAGACCCTGCTTCCAGAGTTGTCCCAGAAGATGGAGTCTGGATGCCACAACTGCCCACACCTCCAGTCCCCCTAACATCCAGAAGGTCCTAGAAAGTTGTGTCCAGCATGAGCAGTCCCAAGAGGAATGTTCCCAGGTAAGAAATGTCTTTGATGACAACCTGTGACATTAGGTTGGTTAGGGTTTATGATGACCCCAAGCTCTCAGGAGCCGACAGAAGCCCTGACTTGAAAACTCAGCCTCAAACACCAACCCCACCTAGGCCTCTACTGGGAACATCTGGCACACATAACCACTTCCAAACAAGTACTCCATCCAGATTCATGGACACCAATATCACTTCTAGTCACCTCTGAGATCCAGCTTTTGGAAAATGACAAAGTGTATGTGGTTTGTGGACCTTCTCTTCCCCAATTCATATGAGCCAAATTCTTTCAGGCCATTTCTGTGATTACCTGCAAAAAATTCCCCAATATGCTAAACATTTATGGCATACTCTTCTTTGATCCAGAACATGTCATGTCTACCAGAGTCTCTCCAGGCCTAATAGCATTAGTAGAAAAGGGCTGAGCTATTGAGTCAAGGGACAGAGTAGTCTTGAGCCCTGGTTGAGCAGGTCCTTCCTGCCCTAGCCTGGTGTCTGTCTCCCCAGTTTGGTTTCAAGGCTGTACAAGGGCTTCCCTTCTTAAAGGAACTCCTTAGGGCCCCAGACCCAATCCACAGTCCTTTGAACTATTTTCCTCCTGCAGGGGAATGGTACCAACTACCAATAGACCCCAAGATGGTATCACAGGATAACTGTAGCTAGGGTGCTTCTAGGCCTTCCCTGCCACCACCATATACTCCTCATTGTGGTCTGTGAAACAGGAGCCCATTCTTTCTTGACCTAAATGCATCCACATTTTAAGAAGTACTGAGGATTGAACTGGTACTTGTATGTGGGAGACAGGTGCTCAAACACTGAGCTTCATCAGCTCCCTTATCCATTTATTTAGTTGATCTATAGAGGAATATGTGAGGGTTTCCCAGCTAATTTTCTAGGTGTGCCACCTGCAGATGATGTCAAATATTAATGTCCAACTCATCAATTAGAAAGGGAATCTCAGGAGTGGAGGGAACTTTGTTTACTTTGTTTATTGAATTAGACCATGTCCTAAAGAAGTGTTTGCATACTGTGACAGTTTTAAAGGGAATGGATCCCAGGAAATCCTATTCTTAAAGCTAATCCATTCCTGTGCATGTAAACCTCTTGTAGTCTGCACCTTTTGATTAGCTTCAGTTAAGGGAATATCCTTTTTTTTTTTCTTTTTCTTTTTTATTGTTGGTAAAAATCAAAAATTTTCACAATACATACCAATATTTGTAAGATAATATATAAATTCATATGCATATATGTGCATTTGCTTACATAATGGCAAGGCCCCAGGATGTGTATATCCATTGCGGGTGATGTGCCACACTGATGAAGGATGTTGGTGTGGGATCTGGTGGGAGGTGTGAGAGGTGGGGAACATTGGAATCCCTGTAATTTCTTAGTAATAATTAGGTAATCTAAGCACCTTAAAAAAATATATATATATATACATATTTATGTAAGGGAATATCCTTTTGATACACCTTCATATTTAAGTTACCAAAATGATTTTGGAAACTGTCTTCACACATCCTACAATTTGCAATTACCATCAAAGTCCAACAAATTTGTCAGAAAGATATTTTGTTTAAATCCAAACATAATTTTAAATAGTTAATATCATGCAGTACTAGAACAGATAGCTCATGGAAGATAGCTTTTGGAAATACGTTCTTTCTTTAGTTTACCACTTTAACAGTATATCAATGAGATATATTATGAAACATTTACAGGGACACATTTCTGAAACAGCTTTCTGGTGTAAAATTAGAGGTAGAACTCAATCCTATCAGGGTTAAACCATGATTTAACTGCAGGCTTACAAAAGTGGCTAGTGTTTTTCTATATTTTTTCCTTTTTATTTTATAGAGTTGTTTGGTTCAAAAGTTACTAAACTTTACCAAGAATTTTATTAATATGGCTAGCCCCATTTAATTAGAGTTTATATAGAAACAGAACAGAGAACAGCCATGTTGTTATCCCTGGCTTGAAGGTTCTTTCTTTCTTTCTTTCTTTCTTTCTTTCTTTCTTTCTTTCTTTCTTTCTTTCTTTCTTTCTTTCTTTCTTTCTTTCTTTCTTTCTTTCTTTCTTTCTTTCTTTCTTTCTTTCTTTCTTTCTTTCTTTCTTTCTTTCTTTCTTTCTTTCTTTCTTTCTTTCTTTCTTTCTTTCTTTCTTTCTTTCTTTCTTTCTTTC
>JAQZBX010049151.1:0-20002 GCA_029593785.1 Cabassous unicinctus | reverse complement strand
AATTTATATGTATCCATTACATTTAATGGAGAAATGTATATATTTATTCATCTGTGTTTAAAAAAAAAAAAGAGTAGGCTACCTTCATTTTTTTTGTTAGTCATCTTCCTATTTTTTAGTCAGCCCTAAGTTCTTTGTTTCATTTGCTGCATACAAGATACCCGTAATACCTTTGAGTTAATCTCCATCAGTTGTGCCATAATCAAACTGAGTAGCAGCTGAGGCTTTCCAACAACAGTAGTCTGCTGTAATTGGCTATCATTTTGGTTTCTAATTTGTGCTTTCTCTTCTATTATCATCTCTTCCAACTCGCTCTCCAAAGACATTTTTTTCAGAGCAGATCTTTCCACTTGAAGGACAAAATTTGATTTAACTGTGAAGACAACTGGGCTCTTAAACTTTTTTCCTGCCAAAACAGTCCCTTTTTTAAAGTCTTTTACTTTAAGAATTTTTCAATTTAGAATTATTGTTACAATCTGGGCAATCTTTTTCCCTCTGGAGGCTCCAGCTCAAGTGTTGGAAATTCAATGAAATCAATGTTATATAGTCTGAAGAGTACTAAAGGAATTAAAAATGTAAATGACCAATATGAGAACCTTTCCAGACTTGGTAGAGATGGTTTGGGAATAGGAAGTTATAATCCCTAGGGCAGGAAGGAAATGCAAAAATAAGACAAGAGAAGCGAATGTGGCTCAAGTGATTGGGCTCCCGTCTACCATATGGGAGATCCAGGGTTAGATTCCCGGGGCCTCCTGGTGAAAACAGCAAGCTGGCCCATGCAGCGAGCTGGCGAGAGTGGAGAGCTGGCCCACGCAGAGTGCTGGCCCGCGCAGGAGTGCTGGCCTGCGCAGGAGAGCTAGCGCAGTAAGATGATGCAACAAAAAGACACAGAAGAGAGACAAGGAGAGACCAGCAAATTGGGGACCCGAGGTGGTGCAAGAGTTTGAGCAACCTCTCTCCACTCTGGAAGGTCCCAGGATCGGTTCCCATTGCCCCCTAAAGAGGGGACAAGCAGACACAGAATAACACACAGCAGACAGCGAGTGTAGAACAACAACGGAGGGTGGGGGGAGAAATAAGTAAATCTTTAAAAATTAAAAAAAAAATAAGATGGGGCACAGACATGGGAAATTCCTGTGGCTTTTTATTTTTTTTATCTTAGTTCAGAGATTATTAGAAGTTGTGCTATTTAATTTTTAGGTAAGTTGGGGAGAAATTGCCTCTGAGTCATAGGGCATGTGTCAATATCAGTTTCCTGGGTTTGTTTGTAAATCTTTACAGCCAGAGCTCCGTTTCTAGAGGACTTGGTAATTGAGGTGGGCCCCATAATAACAATAGTCAGCTTTATAGGGGACATATAGAGGGTCATATTTTTTTCCTAGGGAGTGACTGACCATGAAGTCTGAGAATGCCCAGAACCACCTGGAGTTTTCAACACTTCCCTTGAAAGTTGCTCTCCACAACCAGACAGCAGCACAAGCAGATACAGATTTGGGTCTACTCCCAAGAAAAGGGGTCACTGAGCACTGTCTCCTCGGGGCTCCTTACTTACAGAGGAGGTGGGAAAGCTGGTGCTGGGAAGTGTTCTCCTCGTGTGGAGACCTGGAGTAATCAGAAAATGGGGTGTTGGGGGAAGCTTGCTGACATACTGAAGTAGGACACCAGGTTCCCATATGGAAGCCCCCCGTTTCTCTCCGTTATCTTGAACTGAGTAGAGAGTGTGAGGACAGGGCCCCTCAGAGCTGTGTTCCCCACCAACGAAGGAGCCAGAGTGGACTTGTTTTGTCTGGGAATGGTGGCCACTGGCTGGAGCTGGATGCATGCTTCCTTGTTGGCAGTGAGTTTAATCATGTCCGGTGCTCCAAAACCACGGGAAACCCCCATAGCAAGCAAGTCAGCTGCCTTCCTGTCAAAAGCGTTCTCTGGTTTCCCTTTCAGTCTTTGAATTGACTATAAGGTAGAAGGACAGAGAGCCCAAGTTAGAAAAAGCACTTCATAACTGGAAAATTTAGATGATTCATGCTAGTTGACAGTCTTGGCTTGGAGGGCAGTGAGGAGTATGGTGCAAAAGTGACTCCTGCAGAAAATAAAATAAAGGGGAAGCATAAGGCTGGACTCCCATCCAACAGAAGGTGCAGGTAAGAGATACTTGTTTTACTTTTGCCTGATTTGCTTCCATTTTGATTGCTGTCTGTCCTGCCCAGAGACTAATTCATAGCATGGGGGAGCAAGTTATGGGAATGAGTCCATATCAATATATTTAAGAAGGAAATGTCTTAAAGTGTCCTTAGACTCCTGCTGTCTCCTGGTCATTACCAATCATCAGAAAATAGTTTCCATCTGGAGTGCTTTGACTAGGCAGTTGGAATGGACTGGATATTTTCCATCCTTTGGGTTTTTTTTTTTTTTTTACTATCAAAGTGACACAGTGCTATGGCATTTTCAACAAAGAAATCTTTTTGGCATGACTTTGATGTTAGTACATGTACCCCTGGGACAATCAATGTCCTTTCATTTGACCTACTATTTTTATGGCAGGTTGTCCACCCTATGTCTCTCTGGTCTATTGATCTATTGATCATCACCAATTGTCTGTTAGAATATTTAAGTTCTACACTGCAAATGTGAGTAGGGCAAAATTTTTCTTGGGCCTACATCCTGTAGCCTTGCTTTAGGTACATACCTTGCTGTGGGACTGCTGAGCTTTCTAGGCAAGGATTAGAAACATCCTAGTGGTTATGCCTGGATGATCAACATAATCTGACTGGTTATGTTGGTGGTGGGTGCTATTTTAGTTTTAGGATTTCCTTCAGGATGATATTGGAATTCAAATGGCTAACTTCAACTTTATATCTTCTAACCTTAGCCCAATATTGAATTTTTCTAGTATGACAAAGGTAAATTTCATATGCAAAAAAGATCTGTTGTCACTGAATCTAAAACATTCTATTTGGACTTAGTAGACCAGAAATTTGAAGAATTCATACACACTAAAATTGTTCCAGCCCTTCAAATATTACCACTATAATAACTTTAGTTTTGTTTTTGTTTTTTTATAATAACTTTATACAATTCAAATATGGACTTTTGTTTTAAATTGTCTTAATCAAGAGATTTTAATTGGGAGGCATTTTGCCCTCCAGGGGACATTGGCAATGGCGAGAGATGTTTTTGATTATCACATCTGGGAGTCGGGTATGCCACTGGCATTTGGTGGTTAAAGGCCAGGGATTAAGCTAAGCAACCTACAATGTACAAGACAGCTCCCACAACAAAGAACTATCCAGCCCAAAACGTTGATAGTGCCAAGACTGAGAAACCTTGATCCAAAGTAACATTTTTTTTAGAAAAGGCAACATGTTATTGACTTACCAGCATCTGAAATAAATAGTAGCTTTTTCTGTGTCCAAGACTGCCATCACTGGTCTCAGCTGACAAACCAAGAACCCCTTTCTGTAAACAGAAGAATGACGTTGCCTTAGAACCCCCTTTTTTCTTTTAATTCTGGGGCTTCTTTTCCAAATAGATATATATTACTCAAAACTTTGAGACGAGTCACTCAAAATAGCCACACCAAGTTAGTTGCACTGACAAGGCATATAATGTTTCGGGAAAAATGGCAAACCTGCAAACAAACTTGGGACAAGTCAAGGGCCAGAGGCTGTCTCTATCACCATCTGTTCATTCAACAGGTCTTGGCCCCACATGCTCTGGTGTCTTGTGTTCATGTGTCCCAGCTCTCCAGTCAGTGTCAACCTCAGCCGCCTCCTGGAAGCTCCCTTCTCTGCTGGGGCTTCAGAGGCAGCCCAGAGTGGTTTACAGGCCCAAGTGGAAAATAATCAGATGTACACAATAAAAAATGACATTTTTGACATCTACATAAATGGTAACTGCAAATGAATGTTCTTGAATTTGCTATGAATAAATATGCAGTCGTATCTTAAATATATATATACATAACCTATTTAAAATTTAGCAATTGAACAAAGGAAGCTTTAGGGAAATGAGTATTCAATTATTATAAAGGAGGTTAATTGTTTTTAAATCATATTACATAGTTTATGATCATTTCTCTGGCTTTCTTGGAAAATGTACCTGTTTACCAACAAAGTCAACTGAGTTTTTCTTTCCTATTACTATTACAATACCTGAAGAACTCAATGTTTTTTATTATTATTATCGACAAGAAGGTTGTATGTTAGCAAAGCCTATGAAACAAAAATCCAAGTGGTAACTCTCATTGTAATAATAAAGTTATGATTAAAAATAAATAAATTACAGATGCCTCCAAGCCAGGTTCTGAAGAGCAGGAATTACCAAGAATCAGGATTTAAGTTTGATTTTCACCCCCACCTTATCCTTCCCCTCCTGTACCACACACACTCTTCCTTTTACCACCTTCATGGGATTTCCACTTAAGTCTTCAAATTGAGGCTTTTGGTGACATCTTGCAATGTTCCAAAAAGGTTTTTAGTTCCTTGGATGAATTTAAGTGAATAATAATGGCAAAAGCCATCCTATGGAAAAAAAATATTATAGACAGAAAGCATTGATCTGAATGTAACATTAGCAAAATCAGTGGTTAAAAGAATAGACATGCTCACCTTTCTGATACCAATCCTGTGAGGAAGTTACACAGGAAGCACAGGAATCCTTGTTAGAAGGTGAGACCTGTCCCTGAAGCCATAACTGGGTTCGGCAGGAAAGAGTGCCAAATTTGCCTCATAATGTTTAGTCTGATCTAGGGCATGTGCAGTGATGGTGTGTATGTCACAAATGTGCCATAAATTCTAGATGTTGGAGAAGGATAGATCCTAAATGCCACCTGTATGTTCAGGAAGAGCAAGAATTGGTTCCTTTTTGTTCACTCTTGGATCCCCATTCAGTTGAACATGAATATTTGTTGATTAAATTACTTGTACAAATTCTAAAATCCAGACACAACCCTGTATTTGATCATAATCCAAATGGAATGAGTAGAACTAGAGAGCAATATTGCTGAGCCCAGAGGCCTAAGCGGCATTATCAGCCAGACTGACTCACTAGCTAAGGAATTTGCTCCCATAAAGCAGCCTCACAGCAGCATATGATAAATTTTCCACAAAATGACAGATTACTCTATGTCATGGATTTCTAGGGTTGCTTGTGAATATTGGAACTGTAGATGATAAATCCCAGACTTTCACTCTGAAATACCCTATCAGCCAAAGAGTGAATGTGGTTCTTTTAGAGGCCTTGCAAAAAAAAAAAAAAAAAAAAAAAAAAAATAGCCACTGCCTAGCTCAGAAATATCCTAGAGTCTCACATTTCATTTTCCATTCTATGCCACAATAGAATCACATTTATTTTAACATTCTCAATATTAAAATATTCTCAACTGGTATTTTAAATTACCAGTTACATTACTTAACTTTTTCTCAAAAAAAACGACGACACACAAAACCAATAGTCTCAACAGATGTAAAGTGTTTATCCCGTGGCTTGGCCCACCCTACCATACCTCCAAGTCCCCCAAAGGTGCACATTATTACAGTTGAGAAGAGTGGTTATAAAGCAGGCCTAAATGTAATGTGGTCAATATAGTAGGTTGAATTGTGTCCCCCAAAAAGATATGTCCACGTCCAAAGCCCCAGTACCTGTGACTGTGGAAACCAGGGTCTTTACAGATGTAACTAAGTTTAAGGTCTTGAGACGAGATCCTTCTGTGAAATCCAATGACTGGTGTCCTTATAAGAGAAAGGAGAGGGAAATTGAGACACAGAGATACAGCCAAGAAGTCTGTATGAGGATGGAGCAGAGAGAGGACTTACGCTGTCATAAGCCAAGAAAGGCCCAGAGCCACCAGAAGCTGGAAGAGGCAAAGATGGATTCTCCCGGAGAGGAGGGAGCGTGGCCCTGCCGACACCTTGACTTTGGACATCTGACTTCCAGAACTGTGAGAGAATAAATTTCTGTTGGTTTAAGCCACAAATTTGTGATTATATGTTGCAGCAGCCCGAGGACACAAAGACAGTCAAGAATTGCAAGAGTTCTGCAAGTTGAAAGGAAAGCTCAGTAGACAATAGATCAAAGCTGCATGAAGAAATAAAGGTTCCCAGTGAGGGTGATGACAGAGGTAAATAGAAATTCCAGTACTATGGTATTTTTGGTTTGTAACTCCACTTTTTACTTCCTACAGGATCTAAAAGGCAAATGTAGAAAATGTAAGGATCAATCATTGTTTTAGGACTCAATATATAAACATATAATTTGTGACAAGAATTACACAAAGGTGGGAGGATGGAGAGGTATAGGAACATAGTTTGTGTATACTATTGAAGTTAAGTTGGTATCAAAGCAAAGGAGATTATTATAGATTTAGGATGTTAAATTTAAGCCCCATCGTAACTACAAAGAAAGTATCAGAGAATATGCAAGCTCATAGAGTCAGAAATTAGAGTACAGGTTGCCAGGGGTGGGGGCAGGGAGAATGGGGATTTAACACATAATGCAGGGGTTCTTAATCTTTTTTGTTCCATGGACCCCTTTGCCAGTCAGGTGAAAATCACGGACTCCTTCTCAGAATGTAGTGGCAGATAGTTTTATGACACTCAATGTTGGCATGTCTTTAAATTAAATTTTAGGATTATTTAAAATTATGTTTTACAATGTTCCCATAATGTCAATACCTGATAACCTAACATGGTTCAACATCTGTTCATAAAACCATCTCCACCATCCTTACCAACCATTTTTCAGGCAGTTATCCACTCAGAACATGTAATTTTGAAGTATGGATGAGTATAAGCAATTTTTCAAGATATCCAACAACTGTAAAATGATATTAAATAAATACTACTGTAATTTACTGCATACATCCATAAGTGAAGGAAATGCTAGATTTCAATTAGAATTAAGAGAAAATAAAGATAATAGGTTGATTTTTTTCAATTCAAGCTCACAGACCCCCTGAAATCTTTCTACAGACCCCTGGTTAAGAATCCCTGACATAATGGGTTAGGGTTTCTGTTTGGGGATATGGGAAAATTTTAGTAATGTAAGGTGGTGAGAATACCACAATATTGTGAATATTTAATGATATGCATGGGAGTGGTTAAGTTGGGAAAGTTCATGTTGTATATATATTCCCACAATTTGAAAAAAGGAAAGAAAGAGCAACTAATAAGACAATGATAACTAAATGCAATACATGATTCTGGTTAAGATCTAGCAAGGGAGAAAAAAAGGCTCAAAGGGACATAATTGGGACATATGAGAAAATTGTAATATAGACTGTAAGCTTTATATTATTGTTAAATTTCTTGAACTCAATAACTGCCCTTAAGGTGGTTACATAAATATCTTTGTTCTTAGGAAATGTACATAGTAGTATCAAGTGTTCAAGGATAATAAACCTATACTCAAGTGTTCAGAAAATGAATAGATGATAGATAGGTAGATAGATAGATAGATAGATAGATAGATAGATAGATGATAGATGATATAGAATGATGCAGCAAATGTGGCAAAATGTTAAAACTGGCAGATCTGGGTATCTGGGGTGTAGGGGTATGTTGGAATTCTCTGTATGGGGTTTGTATTATTTTTTCAACTGTTGTATAAGTTTGAAAGTGTTTCAAAACAAAAGGTTTAAAACTGCAGTTTGTAGACAGGATTCTTAAAACAATCGATTCTATGTGAAAGGGAGATTGGTTGCAGCTAAAGAAAAAGAGTCTTTGGTAGCAGAAAGATTTCATTTGTGATTTCCAAATTCCCTTCCTACTGTAAAATTGTATGAGGCTATGGTTGTATTTCATTGAGGGGTCTCAGTTGCAGCCACAGGCAATCAAGTGTCTAAACGGTGTTTTCTTAAGAAAGTAGTAGTGACTAAAAGCAATTTAAAAACAGAGAAGAGAGACTCATGTATGTAAGGGAATGGAAGATGAGGCAGGACTACAAACAAGGAGAAAGCACACAAACTGCTATACCTCTTTTTTTCCAAGAGGAAATAAATAATTTAACTTGATAATATAAATGTCTCGTATTCAGTGCCATAGATTAGAATAGATAGAACACCATTGTTAATAGCTATGATTTTTAAAAAGGGACAAGGACATGTATACAATATATCAATAATATCTCTTTTACTGCATAAATATAAAAATGCCCCATTTATATAAATGACAAAAGAATATAGATATTGAGAATGGTTTGTGTAAGAACAAGGAATTAGAAAAATATTATAATTGAGAGTATCACTGAAGTTTGATATTTTCACGATTATTGGGATTCTAGGAGGGAAAAGTGTAACAATATTTAATATACAGTATTGGCATTGCCCTCATGTCCTAGCGTTGTAAGAAAGCCAGCATCACCGGATGCTCCATTCCGTCTCCTGGCCGCCTCCCTCCACCCCCCACCCCCCGTTACTTGCCTTCCTCTCAAGTCTGAATGAGGGCAATCTTATGCAGAAATTCCAACTGCCAGCTTCCTCTAAGATAGAAAGGGAGCGAGGAAGCAGCCCTTTGCTGCCATCACTCAGAGGCTGGCTGGAGGCCCAGAAGGGAGTGCCAGATTTGTCAGCTGAGAGCAGTGAGAAAGATGGAGACCTGAGCCAAATTAATTTATGTTTCAGACCTAGTTAAGTTCCTAAGGACTGTTCTCCATTGGCAGCATGCCTAAGTCTGGTGTCCATGAATTTCTAGAGATTTGCTTGAAAGTTAATGCAAAATGCTGTACATGTGCCAGGGAAGATCCGGGGTTTTCATCAGATTCTCAAAGAGGTACATGACTCCAAGGGAGGTTAAGGCAGTGGCATGGAGTGTGTGAGGTAATCCTGTTTCCTTGCCATGTTCTTTGACCCCATATGGTGCCCCCAAAGCATTCCCTGCTGAATCTCCCCATAACATGACCAGAATGAAGTGCTTACTCCAAACCTGACACTATTGAGTGTTCCTGGAGTGAATCCATAAAATAGGAAATGCTGAACTATCCAATTCTACCGTCTCCACCACTTAATCCTATTTCTTCATCTATTAGAACTAGTTGAGGAATCTGTGTCTTATTTTGTTTTGCGCCGTTAAAGGATATTTCTAAAAAGAGAATATAATCATGACTTGTACAAACATAAAAGGAATGAGTATCAAATATTTCATTTAACTCATTAATTAGTGAGATAACTGGTAAAGTGTTGCAACAGTTTAAAAGAGAACTCAAAATACCATGCATTTATATGCAGATAAGGAATGCTGAAATGAATTTACAAAAGGATGCAAAACTAGTCAATCCACAAGGTGATCATCAATTGCATTCCACCAGACACAATTTGCTTTTCTATGCACAGGATTTAACTACATTGCTCTCAGCTTTCTACAAGTTAATTTCTATCTCTACAGAGCTGTAAAATAATCAGAGACAAAAGGGGAGATGTATTAGTGAGGGTTCTCTAGGGAAACAGAATCAACAGGAGATATCTGTAAATAGTATGAGACTATAAAATTCTCTCAGGTGACCATGGGGATGCATAAGTCCAAATTCCACAGGTAGGCTGCAAACCAGGGTCTCCAATGAAGGTCCTTGATGAGTTCCTAGGAGACATTGGCTATCTGAAGTCAAGCCGGAAAATTCTCTCTGAATGCTGAAATCACTTCCCATTTTAAGGCATTCAAATGGTTGGATAAAACATCACTCATTGCTAATGGCAATCTCCCTGGTTGATGGTAGATGTAATCAGCCAACTATGTAATAAATTCACTGGTGACTAAAGTCCATAAATGTCCTTGTATTACAATTAGCCCAGTCCTTGCTTGACCAAACAACTGGGCACAATTACCTGGCCGAGTTGACACATTAGCCTAACCATCACAGGAGGTAATGGGATAGTTGAACTATCCAGAACACCCTGTGAATTTCAATCTTTCACCATTTTTCCTTACAGAACCTTTATCCTTAGAATGTTTTCATTGAAACAACCTTCCAGATTAGTGGCCACCAACTCAGTGTGATTTGAAGGGCATTGAAAAGACCTTTTGTGGTCATGCAAATTGTACCTACCTGCTTTCAAGGTACCTGAAGTTCCACCCTATGGGCTTCATTCTTTGTGTTGGCCTTGATTTATGCCATTCAGAACCCTTCCTCAAAAGAGCAATATTTATAAGGTGTCTTAGAGTTCACAAAGCACTTTCAGATATGTTAACATATTTGCTTATCACAACCACCCGTTTTATAAATGACAAGACAGGCTTGGAGAATTGTCCAAACAACCAGGTAGAACAAGCGCTACAGTCCAGTCTTTCCTCCAAGTCTTCTGATCTCAGAAGATGTCCACTTCCGCTTTGTTAAAATGCCTTAAAATGCCCGTTGAAGGCAGACAGGGGCACAGGAAGAGGGATCACACTTACTCAAAAGGTACCTGGACGCAAATGCCAAAACTGGGATGTTCACTCAACATTTATTCCTCACACATTTATTGAGCACCTATTGTGTGCCTGGTGCTGGGGTCATATTACTGAATAAGGCAGGTAGATCCCTGTCCTTGGGAACTTAAATTCTAGTAGGGACGACATATGTCAAAATGACTCAATACATTATGAATTAATCCTTAGGACTGTTAGAAGCTGGGAATGGCGTGAGCTCATCCAGGGTGATCTGGCTTTAAGTGAGGGTGGGAAAGGAGAGCCAGGGAAGTGACATTTAAGTTGCACTTTCATGGATCACTAACAATTACAGGTGTGGGTGTCATGGAGGTGGCGGGGATAGGACCACTTTAGGCAAGGAGTGGAAGGAAACATATTTCAGGCAAAGAGAATGTCCTCCTTTTCTATGTCCTTTTGCACCTATGGGCTCTTCTCTCTGTATCTTGGAACAAAAACAAACCTAAATGAGTTTGTGGAGAATGTGTTGTGGAGACATTCTTGAGCAGGAGCCTTTCCCTTAACCAGTTTGGACTACCTCTCTCCCTCCATATAAAGGAGTGGGGTGGGGGTGGGGGTAGACGGTAATGGGGAGTTATTGCTTAAGGGGTACAGAGGTTCTGTTTGGGGTGGTGAAAAAAGTTGTGGGAATAGTTAAGGCGATGGTTTTTGCACAACACTGTGAATGTAATTAATGCCACTGAATTGTACACTTAAAAATGGTTAGAATGGCAAATTTTATTATATATATTTTACCACAGTTTTAAAAAAAGAAGTAGGATTAGTAACTTAAACATAGTTTCTGAAAACTTGCTGATTCCTACTCTAAGCTACTCTCAGTCACCCTCATGGTAGCATAAATTAATGTACATCCTTTCTAGAAAGGAGGGACAACTATAAAAGGATGAAAGAATGGGGAAAATAATTAAAATAGTTTATCTTATCTCTAGAGTATCACAAATCCATATGGCATACAGACCTAGGATTTTTGTGTTCCTAAAGTTAATTCTAGAAGTCCTGGAAAGGTAATAAATGGAAATATAATGGTGGCTACATACTGTGTCAGCAATGTAAGAAATCCATGGAGAGAGACCAGAAGACTCACACACTGGACCAGCTGGGTTGCTGAAAGCATGATGAAACTTTTTTATTCATATAAATAAGCAAATATATGTATATACACAAATGATGTGTCTTTATCAGTCTCCTTTATTCATGCATCTGATAGGCATTTATTTAGCACCAACTGTGTACCTTGGAAGCAGTAGAGCACAGTGGTTCACAGACCAAGCTGAGGAGTCAGATTGTCTGACTTTGCAAACCTGACTTTGGCACTTGCTCGCTATGTGACCTGGGACAAATTTTTAAACCTTTTTGTGCCTCATTTTCCTCATAATAGTCAAACATTCATAAGGTGGTTATAAAATTTTGATGAGATAGTACATATAAAATACTTAACATAGTTCATGGAACACGGTCAGCTCTCCATCTATTTTTAGGACCAAGCTTTGAGCTGGGCACCAAATTAATAAAGAAATAAATAGAACAATACTTGGCTGTCAAGGAATGTATAGTCTATTTAAGAGATGAAATAAATGGAATAGAATTCTGCCTCTATAGCTTACCACTTTATTCCTTACTCACAATGGTTACTCATTAAATATTTGAGGAGAGAATGCATGAACTAGACATAATTTGAGGTGAGTTTGACCTGAACAGCTTCTTGCACAGCTCTCTAGGTCAGAGGATGGAATATTAAAAAGCAAAAAATAACTAACGCATAAATAACTAATGATCTTATGGGTTCCAGAGAATCAGACTCTGATTAAGCATTTAATACCACCAAGATCTTGGCTGCTGCTTCCTCCTCTCCTCCTTCTCCTTCTCCTTCTCCTAACTTTATAGTTGTAACAAATATAAAACCCCAAATTTCCCATTTAAATCACTTTCATGTGTACAATTCAGTGATATTAATTACATTCACAATATTTTACTACCCTCTCTATAACCCAATACCAAAACTTTCCATCACCCCAAACAGAAGCTCTGTGCCTATTAAGCAATACAACCTATTCCCCCCTCCCACTCCCCAAGCCCCTGGAAACCTATAATTTGCTTTCTATGAATTTACTTATACCAGCTGTTTCATGTAAGTGGAAGCATACAATATTTGTCCTTTTGTGTCTGGCTTATTTCACTCAACATGATGTCTTCAAAGTTCATCTGTGTTATCTCAAGTGTCAGAATTTTTTATGATTGAGTAATAATCCATTTTATGTATGTGCCACATTTTGTTTATCCATTGATCTGATGATGGACACCTGTGTTGTTTCCACCTTTTGGCTATTGTGGATAATGCTTTATGAAAATTGGTGTACAAATATCTGTCCAAGTCCTTGCTTTGAATTCTTTTGGGTATATACCTAGAAATTGGGTATATACCAGGTCATATGGCAATCCTAAATTTAGCTTTCTGAGGAACAGCCAAACTGTTTCCCATAGTGGCTACATCGGTTTACATCCCCCCAGCAATGCACGAGGGTTCCTATTTTTCCACATCCTCACCACCACTTGTTATTTTCCATGTTTTGGATAAAAGCCATCCTAGTAGGTATGAAGTGATATCTGATCATGGTTTTGATTTGCATTTTCCTAATGGCTAATGATATTGAGCTTCTTTTCATGTGCTTACTGGCCATTTGTCTGTCTTCTCTGGAGAAATATCTATTCAAGTCCTTTCCTGGCTGCCTCTTGATTCTGCATCAACCCAGTCACATGGCAGATCAATTCGCCATCCACAGAGGCCCTGGAGGTACTTTCCAGGGATCCTGACTCATTTCACAGCCACTCTGTAGGTCCAGCGTGGTGGTGGGTGGCTCAGCAGCCTCCCCAACGGGAGCCTCCTACAGACTCAACTGAGCCTTGGGAGTCAGAGTCTGTGAGCCCAGTACCCAGAGAAGAAAGAAAACATCAGCAGCTTCCCAGCTGGACTTTTCCTTCTCCTGGGCTTATTTCCTGGTGAAGGGAGACACTGCAGGTCATACCTTTGGAAGCAGAAACCACTGGAAGTTCCCTGATGTGACTATTTGTTGACCATCTTCTGCCCTCCATCATTTATTGAGAATGTTCTACGATCCAGGCCTTTTGTAGAGTACTTTATCCACATTATTTCATCTAATCCTCACAATAACCCTATCAGGTGGGTACTTTTGTGCCTATCTTATAGATGAGGAAATTTAGGTTTAGAAAGCTTAATAACTTCCCCCATTATAGGGGCAAGTGCTACCAAAGGCCTGGAAGAAAAGGGGGGGAAGCTAAGTAGAATCCGGATGCTTGAAGAGGCTGCGGTGCTGTCTGGACTCCTGTCCCTGTGGGCAGCTCTTTCTCCCAAGCAATTCCTGTTCCTGTAACCTCCCAACTTTGGAGATTGAAGCAGAACCAGGACTGAGTACTTGCCCCTCAGCAACAGCTAGTCTTGGGCAGCCACCAGGAGGAGAGAAGAGGGACTCTGGCCACTGAATAAAGGACTGTCAAAAATTCTTAAGGATTTTCCTCTTAGAAGTGAGAAAATGAGAGCTGCTGAGAAAAGGCAGCAGTGGAGAGTAGCAGGAAATACCAGTCAGGCCCAGGTGGTGGCAGAGGGAGCCTGGTGCTCTGCCTGGGAGGCTGGATGTGATGGGGCCACATCTTAGCACTTGGGCTGGTTCAGGTAACTTGGTGTCAACTCCTGAGGTTGTTAGTAAATGTTGGCTTGGGCAGGCATAGGGTGAGAGCTCAGCTTGGGTCCAAGTGCTGACCTTCACTTCTACCTAAAGTGATTTTGATTGCCTACCCCACCCCACATCATAATTATAAATATAACAACTTATACTGTATATTGCATTTACCCACCTGCAGACACTCTTCCAAGTTAACTGTATTCACTTGCTCACTCCTCACAATAGCACTCTGAGTTAAGAACTATTTCTATTTCTATTTTGTAGATGAGGAATCTGAGGCACAGAGAGTTTGAGTAATTTACCCAAGGTTCTGGCTATGAATGGGAGATCCAGGATTCAAACCCAAGCACTCAGAACCACTGCACTATTTCCAAGAGTTGCCCTTTAGGCCCCTTGTTTCTGTACGTGATGCAGTGGCAGGTTCTTTCCATTTCCAGAAATTTCAATTTAATTGGTCTGGGATGGAACCTGGGTATTGTAATTTTAAAAGATCATCAGTTGATTCTAAGCTGGTGCCAGGTTTGGGAAGCTCTGGATAAGAATTTCCCCCAAGCCTCCTGCTGTCATATGACTACAACTGCATTCTTTATTAGCCAAGTAAATATGTTTTACCAAGTCCTGTATTTGTTCCCAGTGCTTTCATCATGAGACACAATTCATAGTACTGAATGTGTCTTGATATATCTTCAAATATATTTCATTATTTTTTAACAGCACCTCCTAGGTTATAGTTTCAAAAGAGTGAGAATTCCATAAGGAAGAGACCCATCCTGTCTTGTTCTCTTCTGTTTTCCCAGTGCCTCAAACTGCGGGGATAATTAGAAAGTATTTATTGAATAAGCCAATGAATTAACAGAGAAAGTTAAGACCATATGTTTGACACTGAACTCAAATATAGTGAATGACAGAACAAGATCCAAAAATATCTCTGTGTAGGAGAAGGCTGAGCTGACTCTAATCAGATAAACTCTCATAGAAGGAAATATGAGGTACTGTTCTTAGGTCCAAGGGTGCAGGTACAGAAGAGATCAAACATATTTTTTCAGCAACATGTGAAAAGAACTTAGTGGTTGCTGAAAAAGATAGTTATAACCCTAGATAAGATGAATAGACACAGAAGCTGTGTTTTTGTTTCCTTGGCTGCTCAAGCAAATACTACACAAAGGGATGGTTTAAACGATGGGAATTTAATGGCTCATGGTTTTGAGACCAGGAAAAGTCCAAATCAAGGCATCATCAAGATGATGCCTTTTCCCAGAAAACGGTGACTTTTGGGGGCTTGGTGCCGGTGATCCTTGGCCCTGGGCTCCCTTGTCACATGGCAATGCACATGGCGGCCTCTCCTGGCCTTTCCCCTCTCTTCCAGGTTCTGTTGACCTTCAGCTTCTTGCTTTCCAGGCTTTCTATCTGTCTGAGTTTCATTTTGCCTATAAAGGACTCCAGTAATAGGATTAAGACCCATCCTGGGGCCACATCTTAACTGAAGTAAACTCATCAAAAGGTCCTACTTACCATGGGTTCCCACCGACAGGAATGGTTTAAGTTTAAGAACATGTTTTTCTGGGACACATGCAGCTCCAATTCACCATAATCTGGAATGTAAAAGGTAATCATCCCATTTTTGTCGTTTTCCAGATGGTATCTGTCATGTTATGTTCATGCAGTTCAGAAAGCCACTTTGGGGACAGGAGCAGTATAAAACCTAGAGAACGCTCAGAGAAGATTTCTAGGCTGTCGGCAGAAATCAAACCATGTCATAAAGAAAATGGTTGGAGGATTGGGGAATTTTAACTTAGAGGAACTTGGAGACTATGAGCGTTATCTTTAATTATTTGAAGGGTTATCATTGAGAAGGCAGATAAGATTTATTCAATGTGACCCCAAAGAGTAGGACCAGGATCAAATTTTAACTTGCTATAAAGAAGAACTTTTCCAAGGTCAAAGCTATGCAAAGAAGGATTATGGGCTGTGCTATCCTGCCTAGAGTGAGTTCTCTGTCAATAGAGCTATTCAGGCATATGACTATACATCAGTAATGCTATTCTTCTCTGGAGATCATGTTTAAATGTATAGCTTCAGTAGGTCTGGAGTGGTGCCAGATATTCTGCATTTCTAAGACACTCCCAGATGATGCTGATTTAATGGCTTCTGAGGTCCCTTCTAGCCTTCAAACTTCAGTTTCTATGAAACAGATGCATGCCCTCTCCTACATTAACTCCATTCCTTTTGACTTATAGGTATGGCCCTGTTGCAACCAGTTGTAATCAGAGACTTTTGGGAAACTTCCCAAATGAGACCAAAGACCCCTGTGAATGCCACATAATGCCTTTTCCTCCACTGAGGAACAAATGGGACCAATAGGCTGTGATCTCTGCTCTTAATCAAGATGTGTTCACTTTCCTGAAAGGTGAACTGCATATTTGTAGAGATTGAGAATGAGTAGCATCTGCAAAATCCTTTTTGTTCTTTTTACTATGTATACCTCTATAGACAGATTAGAGAGAAACTTGTAATTTTGCCTCCTAAATGAGGCAAAAGGAAATTTTAATTGCATTTCACCAGGGCTTCACAAATTTCTCTCCAAACTGAAAGGGTCAGATCACCCTCTCCTCTTGCTGGAACTGTCACAAGTAGTCTCTTCCAGGACGTAGGATGAGGACAGAATCCTTCTGTCATCTACCCCCTCCCCGAACATGGCAGATGCAGGTTGGCCCCATCCCATGTTGTTCTACCTTTGTTATAAAACACCTGGCTCTTAGCTCGGCATATGACTACCTAGAAAAGAAAAAAAAATTCTACTTCCTAGACTCCTTAGCCCATTTTCTTGATCCCTCATTCCTCTTTAATGATAGAAAAAGACATTCCACTTGGGAATAATATAATGATAGAAACTTTTTAAATGAAGCACTGTCATGTTATCCAGGATATTGAAAAGGACACACTGTGATACATGGAGCAGAAAGATAACATCTTTAATCTTCAGCTGTGGTATTAAACAATGCCTGGGGGAAGAAGAAGCTGCTTTTGACTACGAAGTTCTTGAAGAATTTCATTAATCATGAATCTCCCCTTCTGTTGAGGGTAAGAGAAACTGGTGGTTTAGGAGTCAAAGGAGGATCAGTTTCTACCCTTGGTGGAACTGGTGGCATAGGGACTACAGTAGTTCTGTTCACTGGTGGTTTCCTCTGATAAAAATAAAATCAAAATACATTTATAAATACTCAACATGTAAAAATTACATAGCTATTATTTGTAAAATAAGTTTTATAATTATATAGGGAGGGATGGAATTATTTCCAACCAATCCCATATATTCTTTTTAGATTCATTAACTTATCACCAACACACTCTAATTACTCTTTATGTATATGGCAGGTAATGACATTTTAAAAGTTTGATGTCATGTTTAAAAAGAAAATCAAATATTCTGCTTCCATTCAGGTTGTTTCAGCTGTCTTTCCCGGTGAGAGTAATTGGAATAGCTGGACAAAATATTTTTAAAACATATTTTTTAAAATATTAGAGTTCTAAGAGAGTGAGGCTTTGTGGACCCAAGATTGTGGTAAAGCAAGAATCCCAGGGAGGTGTTTGGCTCTTCTATTCTCTTCAAGACATCTGGCAATTCCAAAGTAGGGGCTGAAAGGTCGCGAAGCTGAGCAGAGATTTTGACCAACTTACGGGGCTGGGGGATAAAATTTAATGTTGAAAACTGCCAGAGAGAAGGGGACCTGGTAAGTTACTGGGCTTTTGGTTGGAATCCTAGATCTCACCCTAAGGAATAAGGTGGTCTGTGAATGCTGTGCCCAAGAGAAATAGAAATAAAACCTTTATGGAGGAAAATAACCTCACCTAGAAAAGCAAGTTAACTTTATAATTTCTCATAAACTATGTTTATCACTCAATAAAAAATAATTAGCCTCGTCCTCTCCCCCAAATATAAAGCAGATGAAAAGACAAGACTCAACTGAAAACCAAAAGAAAAAAGTAAATAGACGAATACACACAGGAGATCCAAGAAGAGGGGTTATCTGATGGACTTTAAAATCACAAGGATTGACGTGCTCAAGAAATTTAAAGATAAGTTGGAACCTTTGGCAGAGAACTGGAAACTATAATAGAATCAAATGGAAATTTTAGAGCTGAAAAATATAACAACTAAAATTAAGAGCTGAATAGATTGGTTAAACAGAAGATTAAATACAACTGAAGACAAATGGCTATCTAGAAGATAGCTCAGAAAAAAGTACCCACACTGAAACTGAGCAAAACAAAAGGATGAAAATATAGAAAAAAGCATGAGACATATGAAAATCAGTATAAAGGTCTGAAGTGCATTTGGAATTTAAGAAGAGAAGATAGAAAATTGGGCAGAGGTAATATTTGATCAGATAATGGCTACTAATTTTTTAAAAAATATGAAAGACCTCCATCCACAAATTCAAGAAGCACGACACCAAGCAAGACAAATAGAAAGAAAACAACAATGCATTAATGCAAAACTTCTGAAAACAGAAATAAAGAAAAATGTTTTAAAGGCATTTTTGTAAATAAGTTTATTTCAAATTCAAAAAAATAAAATAACAGAAAAAGGCAGCTCAACAAGCTATGGAAACATTACTCCTAAAACTTTCTTTCCAGGTACTTCTATCTCATCTAATTCTAACTACTAACTCAATTGTTCCTCTAGTGTTCAGGAAGATATAGTAGATAAACACAGATTAGTTAAATGACATAGTCAAGGTCACCTTATTAATGAAAAAAATAAAGAGAAAAAATACTTAATCATATTCATATCTTACAAAACCAAATCCCATATTCTTTTTTTTATCTTTAGCATCAATATAGTACCAACTTTGCTTTTGCTACAAAAACATTACAATGTTGTTATTAACTATAGTTTGTAAATTACATTAGTTATGTTTTTCCCATGTATCATGTACCATGTATTATTTGGAGGACAGCTGGAGGATAATATAGGGAATGTGTAACAATGATTTTGGCAGTAGATGAGGATTATGGTTAATAATATAGATACAGGAATATTATACTACAAGGTGTTAAGAATGTGGTGATACATGGGGAAAATATAACAAAAGATGTTTTAAAAATCAAAGTTATGTGCATTTAAAATGAGTAATTTCTTTCTTAAATAAGAAAATGTACTGGAAATCGGAGAGGATTATTGCTTAATTTAAATTCAATATTTTCAAGAAATAGTAGCTCTTTTCAGACAGATTCTCCATTTTAGTTCTTCCATTAATTAGCAATTTTGTTACAATGGGGAACATTCTTAATTCATAAATAATGATTTAGAGTTTTATTAAAAAGAAGATATAAACTGGAAAAGAAATCAATATTATGACAACCAAACTCTCATAAACAAATTTCCTATGTCTTTCCCTTTATGCCTGCCCTCACCCCTCCATCAAGTTTTGCTAATGGTAGAAAAATCAAGAATATAAACTTACACAGGTCTTTAAGATTTCATATAACTTCTGAAGTTGCCATAAGGAAAAAAAAAAAACAGTTACATGATATTTAGTCATTAGAAAATTTTGTTTCAGTTCAAATATATTTTTTAATGTTTTCAAGAAAATAATAAGACAATTTTAAGAAGAAACTGCCAAATTTGCTGTAAGGTCTGTGATTAATAAAGAAGCTTGTTGTCATGTAAATTGGACAATCATAGAGAAGAGAAGGGAGTTAAGAGTTAGCTGAGATAAATGACAGCACAAAGAGCTTTCCAGGTTTAACTCTAGTAGGAGAAGCAATCAGGGTCCATAGGAACACCGTGATTTATTTCTGCTTTTTTTTGTCAGACTGCAGAAGTAAAAGGAGGTAGAGAGCCAACAAGGGGAGCAGAGAGCCGTGGGCATTGACAGTTCTTTCTGT
>JAQZBX010049150.1:0-20008 GCA_029593785.1 Cabassous unicinctus | reverse complement strand
AAAAAAAAAAAAACACAACTAGATACAGCCTCCAACTCAAAATAAAGGCAGACCTCTCCTAAATCAACTTTGAGCTCACCCTGCTGTAAATAATTATAGTATAACTATAGGAAACTAAAAGAAACAAAACAGCAACAACGAACCCCACAAACAGTAGTGTTGAATCATAGTAACATGCGAGCAACTTTTACTCATGCATCGAAATGCCTGTCCGCGGGGACCATTCACGGTGGGTCCAGGGGTATGGGCAGTGGGAGGGGTGAGACTTGGGGAGAGGAACAGGGAGACTCCCAGGGAGCTGGAAGGGTAAGGGAAGACAGGAATGGGGTAGCAAAGGGTGCCCTGAGAGGGGCTCTGAGCGTGAAGGTGAGCT
This sequence comes from Cabassous unicinctus, assembly GCA_029593785.1. NCBI lineage: Eukaryota > Metazoa > Chordata > Mammalia > Cingulata > Chlamyphoridae > Cabassous > Cabassous unicinctus. The sequence continues at coordinate 19,635 of JAQZBX010049150.1, read as the reverse complement.
TTGTGGGATGCCCTGTTGCTGGAAGCTTCCTCTCGTCTTATATCTCAACAAGGGAGAGCCATTTCAGAGTTCTCACGGACCTCTTTGTGTGTCTCTCTGTGTCTCAGCCATTTCGTGCTTTACAAAAATCTCCTCTCCCCAATATCCTCCAGGGGCAATTCCTGTGGTGTGGGAATTCTGCACCATCCACATCAGAAATCCTTAACCCTTTAGTGGGTGGAGGGAAGGATGCAGAAACCACAGCCTTTTTTTGAGAATCCCATAAAAGCTATGGACCCTCTCGCTAGCAATAAGTACATATACTCAACATTGGAAAAGTAAGTTCAAGTAGTTCATGGGCTTGCAGATTTGAAATCCTTGATCTTGAGGGAGATCCAAGATTTTTTTTTTTTTATAAAAAGAGCATGCCTTTGGGAATTGCCCCAGGGGACTCTGGGTTTTCCTTTCTAAATTATTCTGACCAAGAGGACATTCCAACTACTCTGTATAATTAACTGTAATAAATAACATTTATGACAACCCACCACCACGGGCCAGTATTAACTTCTGCAATCCTCAAAAGAACTCTGTGAGGTGGGTATTATCATGAGCTCCTCTTTACACATGAGGTAACTAAGGCACAGAGAGGTGAAGTGACTTGCCCAAGGTCACACAGAAGGACGTGGCATTATTTTTTGTGCCTGGTGGCCATTACCTCTCTACACTGAAGTCATACACATTTACCTTCTCCCCAAACGTGGGTATCTGACTGCAGCCAGTGGTGTGCTGGAGCCAGCTTGTACTAGCTTACAAGAGCCAATTGTGCCCATCTCTTCCCAATTCCTCATTCAGTGGCATTGTGTTGATAGCTTAAAACCAGCCATGGTGGGAGTATTTACACCGCAGCAACTGGCAAACAGTTCAAATCAAAGCGGTTTTTCCCACAGAGAGCTGCTTGTTAAACCTTTACCAGCACACCTCTTCCATCCCACTCAAACATCTGCAACCTGCTGATGCAGCCCCCCAGGCCCTGAGGAAGGAGAAAGCTCCTCTCAGACAGTGAGGCAGATTTGGGACATGGTCTGCTGGCCCCAGGCTCAGCAGGAGGGGTATTTGGGGAAGAGGGTAGCCTCCCACTCTGACCCCACTGTATGTGGGCCAGCTTCCAACTGCCCTCAGTGCTGACCCTCTCTTGGAACTCAAGTCTGGTTGCCTGGGGACTTGAACCTGTTTCCCACAGGGGTCCAGATTTTTCTCATCTAGCAGACTGAGCACGGAGGGATGATTCTGGCAGCCCCCACCTGCTGTGGGGAGCCCTTGGCTGCCTGCAAGTTCCTGCAGCCTACCCAGCTCCGCCTTCCTCAACTCAGACCCTTGGTTATTAATGCTGTCTGCTCCCCTCCCCCACTTCTGGGAGTCTGCTGCAAACTTCCCAGCTGGGGCCAAGAGAGATGTGACAGTGCACATTCTCTGACTTATATCCATAGGGAAACTCCAACCCAACAGCAAGCATTCTCGTGGGCCAGGCCTAGAGTGGAGCCTGCCCTGGTATCCTCTCACCAGGCAGAGTCTCATGCCACAGCAAAGAAACTAGATTTTTACTATTACTACCATTTAGTGAGCACTTTTTTGTGTGCCGAGGACTGTACTGAGTGTTAAATATACATGTTCTTTCCTAATCCCTACAAGGTCTTTGAGAAATAAGTACTATAATCTCCTCACATTATAAAAGAGAAAACTGGGGCTAAGAGAGGTTGAGTAACCTGCCTGAAGTTACACAGCCAGCAAGTGGTACAGCTGAAATTCAAAGCCAGGTCTGACTCAGTCTAAAGCCCATGCCTATAAAACCTGTGTACTTTCACTCACAGGTTCCATGCTCCAAGCCGGCAGAATGCCCATGGCTGTTCCTCCACCAGCCTCCAGGCAAGTGTGCGAAGGGCAGCCCCTCTCCCTCCTCTTGTGGATCTCTGGGGAAGGCTCCAAGGTGAGAGGGAAGGCAAACTCCATCACCTGTGTTGAGACCAGTGACCAGTCAGAGTTGAGAGCCTCCAGCTGTGGAAAGCAAGTGTTCACTGATGAGCATGTATTGAGCACCTGCTGCATACATGGCATTACGTTAGGTATGGAGGCTGTGGGAAGATGACCAGGATATGGCCTCTGACCTCAAATAACTCACTGTCCAGTTTAGTTAAGTCATGGAAACAACTGCTGCCTTAAGGCAGGCTGTGATATGGGCTATAGTCAGTGGAGGCTCAGGATTAATTCTGAGAGAGGATGAGGAAATCTTCAGGGAGGAGGCAGCCCGTGAACTGGGCATGAACTGATGAGTAGGCATTTGAAGGGTGGAAATGGGGCATGAGAGAATCCAGGTGGATGGACCTGCAGGCTTAATGGCCTGGAGGCAGGAGAGTCCAACAGCGAGGGACGTGGCTATAGCAGAGGCAGTGGGTGGGTATGTGGTGGGTGACAATGCTGGAAAGGTGGGCTGGGAACAGGTGGTGTCTGGCTCTTTGACAAGCAAGGGGAGGCCATGAGAGGTCCTTGAAGAGAGGAGTTACCTGAGACGGAACAAAGAGGCACTGGAGGCAAAGGGGCTGATTCGGAGATGAAGTGATGGATGCTGGGGAGGGTGAGAGCTGGATCCAGAGGAGAGGCCGCAGGACAAAAAACAAGGGGGTGGTGAGGAGGTAGAATGGACCGTTCCTGGTGAAGGGCATGGGCTGCAGAAAGAAGGAAGTCAAATATGAGCCTGAGATTTCTAGCCTAGGGTTTTAGGCTGCACTACTGTAACACGGACTCCACACAGTGACCTGAATCAGATAGAAGTTTCTCTCTCGTGTAATGGCCTCTGTGGTCTGTGTTAGTGAGGGTGCTTGCTCAGGAACCCAAGTTCCTTCCAGCACGGTGCCCCTCCATCCCCTGGGGTGCTGCGAGGTCAAGGCTGGACACCATTCCAGCCCATGGGAAGGGTGGAGGGAGGGAGGAAGGGCAGGGCGATGGAGGGCCTTTTAAACGAATGAGGAAGGAGTTGCTCATGGCCACATGGCCACACCCAGCTGCAAGAGGGGCTGCAAAAGGCAGTCTGGCTGGGTGACCACGTGCAGGGAAGAAGGGAGAATGGACTTGGAGATGGACAGCTGCCCAGGAGTCTGCCATGTCTGAGCAGCTTCGGCAGGGAGATAGAGAGTGTGCTTTTTGTATGGGTTAAGTTTGTGACGCCTACAGCAGGTCAGGGCTGGAGATGTGAATTTGTGAGTTGTAAGCAGAGAAGAGAGCTGAAACCTGGGGTGTAAGTGATATGTACCGAGGAAGAGAAAAGAGAAGAAAACTGGACTAAGGGCAGAGCCTTGAGGAAGAATGGCTTGTGAGGAATGGCCATTTGTTGATTGTATCTTCCAAAGATGGTGACACCAATACATCCCATCCCATGTGCTCTTCTTAACACCAAGAAGTTGACACTCCTACCTGGACAGGTGGGGTCTCTGTTCCCTCCCCTTGAGCCTGGGCAGGCCTGTGATTAGAGCAGAAGCGATGCCACGTGACTTCCAAGGGGATACAGCCTCCTCGTGGGATGCTCGCCCTGGGAACCCAGGCCGCACACTGGGAGGAAACCAAGCAGCCACGTGGAAAGGCCACGGTTGAGTGTATGTTCCGGCCGGCAGACCCAGCTGAGGTCCCAGCTAACAGCTGGCAGCAACTGCCAGCTGTGTGTGAAAACAGCCTTTAGGGGATTCCAGCCTCCAGCCTTGAAGCTGCCCAGCTGACTCCGAGTGAGCAGACATGAGCTGTCCCACCAAGCCCCACCCAAATGGCAGATTCATGAGCAAATTAAATATTAAATATTAAATATTGGTGTTGTTTTTTTGTTTGTTCGTTTTTGTAGCAAAAGATAACTGATACATGCCAGAATACCTTTTCCCATCCCAGGAGAATGCCCCAAACCATACAGAAAGAGGTGACCCTGCCCCACTTCCCTACTTCTCTTCCTGTTTCTCTCCTGCCCCTCCTCCAGCCATGGCTGTCACTTTGTCTGTGTCCCTAGCCCTCGGCTTGCTGCTTTGATTGCCCTCTGGAAGCCCAGGGTGGCCACCTCTCCGGCCTCCCCTCGGGCTCCGTCCCTGGCTTGGCCCCACAGTCCAGTCCCACCAAAAGGACACGCCCCAGAGGGCCGAGAGAGGAGGGAGGAGGGCACCGGGTCTCGGAATACAGGGAATGGAAAGGCCTCTGTGTTCCCTTTACTACACTCATTTCCTCTTAGAGGGTCTGTGTGAGGAACAAACATCAAACATGGAGGGGCAGGGGCAAGGTGGTCAGGCCCAGGGGGCCGGGGAGGGGGGCAGGTGGTGGGAGGAGCCACATCCTGGGAGGACAAAGACCTTCAGAGGAAATTGGCTCAAGTGAGGACATGGATTCCCAAATTCCAAGTGTGCCCCCAGCCAGGCCGGGGAGAGCTTTGGAGGTGTGTGTGGGGCTGTGGTGGGATGGGGCTCCGCTAACGCTGACGTGTCTGTGGGTGTGTACATGTGGGTGTGGTGTCCGCGCGCGTGATCTGTGTGTGTGATCACGTATGTGAGTTTGTGTGTGTTGTGTGAATCTGTGTTGGTGAGTGTGAGAGTATGTGTGTGTGTATCTGTCTGTCCCATCACCAGAAGGGAGCGAGGAAAGGGGCTAGAACATGAGGCCCTCCGAATTCTTGGATAAGAGCACCCACCGCACCAGAGCAGGTCGCCCCAACCCTCACCCACACCTCCCAGGACCTAAGACCTCTCTTTGCAGAAAGCCCCATAGGTTTTCCAGCCCCCACAGGAGCCAGAGCAGCCCTAAGCTGCCCACCTTCCATCACAGCTCAAGAGCACCTCCTCCTGGAAGCCTTCAGGAGAGTAATCCCTTTGAAGAATGGGCTGATGGCTGCATTGATTTCCAGGGGTTTTATCCCTATGCCTGGCATCAAATCCTACACATTCCAGGATGGTGGCCCAAGTTTCCCCCAACCCCCAACACCCTGAGAGTTCAGCACAGGGAACAGGGCAAGGGTCAAATAGCCACAGTGCTGACTGATGGGTCAATTAGGCACCCATCAGATTGCCAGACCAATGATTGGTGGACAGTCTGGCCGGCTGAGGACTGGGACAGTCGGCACCTTCTGTATATTTATCCCACCAACACTTAGCACAGGTCCTGGCTCAGAGTAGATGCTCGATACATAGCTGATGAATGAACCGATTGGATGCACACGGAGTTGAGTGACTAAGTGGCCCAGAGACTGAATGACTGAGTTACAAAGTGACTCAGTGACTGTCTGGGTGAGCACAGGACTGGGTGGCCGGCGGGGTTCAGGAAATGCTGGGATCCGAGCTGCTGCGGCAACAGCCACCAACACAGGCTCAGGTAGGTTGACCTCTGCCCTGGGAGGCCCTGGAGGCTGGAGGAGGCTGGAAACAGCAGAAGTGGATGTAGTTAGGGACGGGGAGGAGCTTGGCCCTGGAGAAACAGGACTGCGCCTGGAAGGGATGGGGCTGAGGAGAAGCTCCAGAAAAGAGCTCGGGTCTTACCGCAGCCCTAGACTGATGGGTACTCTATCGAGGGGCTGTGAGGCATGTGCTGGGATGGGGAAGAATCTTTCAGAGAAAGGTCACAGGGACCTGCCTGTGGGAACCCATTTTCTCCCAGGTTTCAGAATGAGGACAGTGGGCTCCTAGCTCCCATCCCACCCTGACATCAAGAGCAAGTCAAGGGTTGCTGCCACAGCTGAACTTCAAACTGGAGGACCCAGAACAGCCTATTAGGAAGCCTAGGTGAAGAAAGTCAGATACCAGTAAGAGGTATCCCCTTATCCTTGCTTGTGCTTGTCCTGAACTGTTCTGGAAGGGAGACCCCAGGAATCCCTAGAACATGGGGTCAGAGGAGTCAGTAAACTGGATGGTGTAAGACTCTCTCATACTTTAACGGGGCCACTATTTTGGCCCATAGCTGAATTAAGGGGTTCATCAGTTAGGATTAAGTTCTGCTGCAAGTGACAGAAAACTCAAAAGACCCTCTCAGTACCCCCCTCTCTGTTATACATAATTGGAGTTGGGAGGCAGACAGGCCAGGTCTGGCATGGTGGATGCAGAAAGTCATCAGAGACCCAGGTTCCTTCTATTTTTTTTGCTCCACTGTCTCTACATGGGCCATGGTGGCTGCTTGAGTGCCAGCAATCACATCTGATTCCCAGCCAGCAGGAAAGTGAGGAGAAAAGCATATACCTTCCCTTTAAGGACACTTCTCAGAGGTTGCTCATGACATTTCTACTTATATTGTACTGGTCAGATTTAGTTATATGGTCCATCTAGTTACAAGAAAATCTGGGAAATGTCATCTTTATTTTATTAAAATGAATTACAAATCTAGATTCTATTATAGGAAAATGGGGAGAATGGAGATTGGAAGGCCACTAGTGGTCTCTGCCACAAGAGGACAGTGATGGATTTTGGTTAGGAATGCAGACACTTGAAGGCCAAGTCTCAAGTTCAGAGGTAAAAATTTGCTGGGCTCTGGAATGGCATTACCTCTTCTGTAGAACTTTCAGAAGCCCACATTTTCTCCCCTTTACCCATTGGTGTCCTAAAGAGAGGCTGAGCTGAGAGGCAGAGAGGCCACTTCTGCCCTTTGAAATGATGAGTTTCTATTTCCAAAGGCCCTGCCTTGAGGAGAAAAGTCTTACCTCTTCCTTGATTCCACTCACCATATATTCTTACCGTAGTTCTGCTCAACACCTGGCCTGTGCTTCTAATTACTGTTGGATCCTAAGTCCTTCCCAGACAGGGCCCATTCAGGGCTGCAGGCTTGAATTCTGGGGTAAGAAGCAAACATCCTGATCAGTCTCTAGCTCGCGCCACCCCTGAAATGCCCTCACCCCAAGCACAGCAGCCCCAGTGCCTGGGGTTAAGTCCCAGCTCTGCCTCTCGCTGGCTCTGTGACCTTGTGCACATGGCTTAACCCCCTCCCTGAGCCTCAGTTTCCTCTATAACATGGAATGAGTATAATGTACCAACCTCATCGGGTAATGTAAGAGGCGAGAACAGGCCCTGGCATCTGGCTGTGTCTTTGCCTCCCTAGCCCCGTCACTAGTATCCCTATGTCCCTCCCTGTCCCCCCTGAAGGCTCACCACTCCGGGTCAGTCTGGGTACAGAGTGGGTGTGGGGTGGATGGGTCTGGGGTTCACACACTTCTCTTCCCAGTCCAGCTGCTCCCCACTGCTCCAGTCACCCCCCACCCCCAAACACACACACAGGGGTGCTGAGGTGGCCAATGCTTTCAAAGAAGCATGGGGTGTGGGGGGGTCCCCAAGTTCAGGCCCCCAACACACCTTGCTTTCAGATCAGCCCTCTCCCAGAGCAAAGGACAATGGGGTGAAAATAGAGTTTGCATCCAAGTTTCCCTCTGGTTGCTCCAGTGTCGCTTTTCTGCATATTTATGGTGATCAGCCCTGCAACAAAAACAGTGACTTCACTGTCTAAATAATAAGGTAATTTGTTACAGCTAATTACTCAAGGACTTCCTTAATCTCAATTAAAAGATCCGAGAGGATTCCTGCCCCCTCTCCTTCCAGGGCTCCTGAAGATCCCCATAATGTATTCTGGATCACAGATTAGTGGGGAGCCGAGAAGGGTCCGTGCTGGGCAGAACTGCTAAAATCCATCCCAGCAACGTGAAGCGGTGATTTATTGTGACATGGAATGTGGGACATTTCCCCAGCTTTTGTGATTGTGGTAATGAAGCTGTAAACCAAATAGCATGAAATGAGGCAAGGCCTTACAATTTAATCAGCTCGTAAACAGATCTACTGCATCAAGCAAATGACATTATTATCCATCCGAAGTAAATCATGCTAATCTCGGGAGATAAAATCAACATCGTTAATGGTCACATGTCATATTCATCAACACTAAACCATCCCCTTTGACAGATTAATCCTAACTACAGCTCCCAGGATGTATGGTAATAGGGTTTGTAGCATGCATTTCACTCTGCGCCAGGCTAACCAGCACTCTTAGGCTGCTATTACAAATAATTTTTTTATTGATTTACATATTTTAAAATGCATTTAAGGTGAGGCACCATTAAAAACCCTGTCACCCGCCCATATTTCTTCCCTACATTCCCAGACTTTATTAATAGGAACGGGAAGACAAACGCAGTAAGCCTTATAAATACTCTGTTTAGGGCATGTTCAGGGTAATTAAGATTGGGACTGGGATTTGGGGGAGGAGAGGGACAGGTGAGGAGCCTGAGGGGGTGAGAGGAAGAGGAGACCCTCTTGTGGTTCAAGATAAAGGGAAATTCCAGCATCCCCTGCTTCCTGTTTTCCCCAGAGGTGCCAGGAAGAAGGGGAATAAATTCTCCCCCAAATCGCTCCAGGGGCCTTCCCTCTCCCCCTTTCTCTCATATCCTACCTGCACCCCGTCAACCCAGCCCTCTGGCGTGCACACCTGTGCGTGTGCTTCGGCCACAGTCTCCTGCCTGCTGACTTCAAACGCCACATGCATGTATTTATCATGAGGCTGACCTGGGATGAATGCTCCTGGAAAAGTGTCCACTATTCAAAATGTCACTTCCCCTCAACAGGCCGTGCATTATATTGACAGGCATACTTTCAGAGGCCCCTGGATGACGAGGATGGATGGATGGCTGCCACAGCAGGCGGCGCCGCCTGGGCAGAGTGAGCGCGCCAGCGAGCAGGTGCCCAAGTTGTCGACACCCTCCCCCAGGAGGTCGGAGGCCATGGGGACTGGCACTGTGACAGGAGGTGCCTCGCAGGGGCGTGGCAGGGCCGGATTTCTTTTTTTTTTAATTTTTTAAAAAGATTTATTTATTTATTTATTCATCCCCGCCCTTGCTGCTTGTGTTTGCTGTGTCCATTCGCTGTGTGTTTCCTCTGTGTCTGCATATCTCCCCCTTGCTGTGAGGTCTTGCTGCATCAGCCCACCGCGCCGCCTGGGCCGGCCTGCCCTCACAAGGAGGGCTCTCACGGGGGCTCTATCGATTGAGCCACACCCGCTTCCCAGGGCCAGATTTCTTGATGGGAGTAGGTAGGACCCACCTTATCTTGCCGTGGGCACCTAGGAGGGGCTTCCTGCCTACCTGTGGAGCCAGTGGGGGGTGGGAAAGAGGTGGGCTGTGCTCTTTCTGAGTGGCAGCAGAGAGGGTGGGGTCCCGGGGCCACCAGCTAGGGCCCTACAGGCCTCGCATTACGCAATGGCATCCCCAGGGTCGCCCCTTCTGCATACGGCAGTCCCAGATCAACCTGCATAGAAATCCAAGAAGCAGATGAACTTTTGGAGGCAAATGTGCCAGAATCAAACCACTGAACTCACCCGAACCACTTCTCTTGATGCACTGAAAAGTCACGACCCCGCCTTAAGTAGACTGAGGTAGGACTCAGATACTTCCAGATGCCTCCAAGAAGGCTTTGAGTGGCCCTCCTCCTGCCATGACTTATTTCAGAAGCTGGTGTTTGGTAGATTCAAGAGGAGCCAGGAAAGCTCCCCAGCCCGGGTCTATGTTTTGTAAAATCACATCGTTTGATTAGACCAACTAATGAAATGATGCAGGAAGAGAATTAACTTCAGAGTTTCCATGGCACCAAAGTCAAGTGGTTGGCACCCACTGGGCTATAAGAATCTCTAAAGATTTTGTGTCCTGGGTTTTCCATGATCCTTGTTAAAGCCCTGAAGTTTGCCTACTTGGGGACCTCAGGAAAGGCCTCTCCCTCAAGCTGCCTGGTCTGGGTGAGTTTGGTTTAGGGCAGGGGTTCTCAAACTTTAAAGTGAATCAGAATCACCTTGGGGCTTGTTTAAACACAGATTGCTGGGCTCCACCCCAAGAGTTTCTTATTAAGTAGGTCTGGAGTGAGGTCAGGTAATGTGCATTTCTAGCAAGTTTTCAAGTGATTCTAGCGTTACTGGTTGCTTGAGCCCACTGTGAGAACCACAGGTTTTGGGGGCAGGAACACCTAAACTACGGAGGTGTGGAAGAGGCAGGGAGGGAGGTGTAGGTGGGAGGCAGCAGGCCCCCAGCAGGGGTTACAAGCCCAGTGATGGGTCATGCAGGAAGCTGAGGCCAGAAACAGGAAGTAAGGTCAGGACTGGGACGGCCACGCCTCTGAAGCCTTTCCTGTTCTACCATTCTGTGGTTCCAAGAGAGCAAGTGAACAAAGCTGGCCTGGCGAGGCAAGACCCAGAACCCTACCGCACAAATCTGGAAAGCAGCGTTTGTCCAGGAGGCCAGAGAGAGCTGGATTCTGGCCCCTGGCCCACCTCTGACTTGCTGTGTGGCCTGGAGTCCACCCCTTTCCCTCTCTGGGCTTCCCCTCTCTCACTCAGAGAGAGTGTGGCACTAGATTTCCTCCAAAATCCCTTGCATTTCTGATACGTGTGAGTTTAAAGAGTCCTCTGCAGAACACTTGCTCTCCTTGAAAGATGAGTTCCATGGTCAGATACGTTTGGAAAAATTTTCAAAACATAAGTCGCCCTCTTAGATTTATCATTTATATTAGTATATTAAAAGCTTTGAAGAGCCCCAAAGTCAGGAAACCTGTTTAACTTTGTTTAACCCAGCATTTCCCAAACATATTTGACCCCAGAACCCTTTTTCCACTTAACATCTATTAGCATCCCTCAGCACTGGGGTTCTATAGAACACATTTTGGGAAACACTGGCCAATACCAATGGCTGAGGCAAGAGGCAGATGAATTTGTCAGAATCTAAGGATGCCTTTCCCCCTGTGCCCAAGGGTGCAGGCCAGTTCCCTGAGGCTCCCTGCTCCTTGGTGCATTGCCACAGGCCAGGGACTAAGTTGGGGCCTGGGGAGCGAATACAAAGATAGCAGTGCAATGGCTCCTGCCCCCAAGGAGCGTCTTGGCTGGGGTGCAAGAGGAGAGCCCAGGCACTGCTGTGGCTTGGCAGGGAACTTTTCAGGGTCTATCCAAGTTCAGGCCTTTAGTCTACTCCTTTCCCATGGGTTGGTATCAATTTGTGATCTTTTCGCTAGTAGATTTGCTCCATTTGGTCTCACCTGCCTGTAAAGCATGCAAACATATTCATTCTTTCATGTAACAGATAGATATATTGAGCATGTATTTCATGCCTGGTACCTTTGTGGGCACTGAGGATACAATAGAGAATAAAACAGGAACAGGCAAAAATCCCTGTCCTCATGGAGCCGACGAAGGAAGACAGACAGTAAATAAAGACAGGATTGGGCAGAGGAGGAAGCTGACCCTAAATGTGGTTGCACCAGAGGCCTCGGCCAATCCTTCAGGAAGCTCTGGAGCTGGGATGGCCCCTCAGGGTTGTCCTAAATTGAGACAACGGGCTGGCCTTTGCACCCCCATCACCAGCCATTGACCACTGTAGGATCCATAACTTTTCCAGCTTTCTGCAGCCAAGGGCCATGCCCAGAGAGGGGCTGAGCTGTGAGCAATCAGCAGCTGATATTCCCAGAAGCTGGGGACAGGGGCATGACCCTGAGGAGGGGGATCAGGGCAGGGTTTGTGTGGCCCTGGGAAGAGGTTTGTGGACAGACATCTTCCTGGGTGAATCCCAAATCCCCTACACTGAGTGAGTCTCAGGTTACAGCACAAGCTTGGGCTCTTTGCTCTTTCTCCAGCATGTGAGAGTTGGTTGGGTTTTTCCTCCCTTCCTTCCTTCCTTCCTTTCTCCCTCCCTCCCTCCTTTCCTCCCTCCCTTCCTTTTCCTTCTTCCTTCCTTTTAACTAACATTTATCAAGTCCCTGCTGGCTTCAGGCACTGGATGAGGCTCTGGGGACACAAGGAAGGACAAGACAAGGTCTTTGCCTTCCCTGGGCTTCCTGACCAGTTGGGCAGACAATGGTGTGAATGAGAAAGTGCGACCAGGTGCTAAGAGGGCTGTAAAGGAACCATATCCAGGGTGCCATGGGGACCCAAGAGGGCTCCAGTTGGGAAAACACCCCCTCAATTCTCCCCAACATGAACATGATCCAAAAAGCTTGGGCATGGGTAGGGAATCATTGCCCCTGGTAACTTAATTCAACTGTGCAGTCGGTTCTGAAAGTACCCATCTACTCTTGTCAAACCATGACAATTTTTATTGCATGTTCTCAGTGTCTGAGTTGAAATCATTAAACAGCCCTGTCCCAGGCTGAGTAGATTTCCCAGCCACCTTAGCCAGACTGTGCCTAGGGGTACAGTCATTCAAATATTTACCAGAAAACCTACCCACTATTTTGGACTGGATGCAGTGGAGGACACCAGCCCTGCGCTGGAGAGCTTGACTCTAGTAGGACGCACGAGCCTGGTCATACTGCTCCACACAAACGTCACTGAGTTTCTTGTCTATCTCCCCCTCTAGACCAGGTCTCTTTTCACTTTTTAAATCCAAGCAATCCTTATGCTTCTTGGCACTTAAAAGTCTGTCTTTCAACAATGAACATTTGTTGCTTTTCCAACAACAAACACATCATAAAAACCCTTTTTAATTGAAGGAGGGTGAGAAAGTCAGAGCGACGCAGGCAGATGTGGCCTGTGTCGAGTGGGCAGTTGCAGAGCAATAGGAAATAAGCTGGTAGGTGGGACGAGCCTTGAAAACCATGGGGAATTTGCGTGGCCTCGGAGCAGCCCAGGGGAAACCTGACTTGGTCTGCTCAGTGACCCACATTTCCCCATGCACCCCATTCCTTGAGTCCCCATCACCCCGGCACACACGATCATACGGTTTCCACGATATCTGCAGATTTGACACAACGGGCCAATCACAGACGTTCCCCAGGAATTAGGAATGGAGAACTGAGAGAGAAGGCAGCCCGGCTCTGGGTGTTAAATCAAGGACATGTAAATCTCAGAGCAACCATGTTCAGCCACACTGACGGAGCAGCAGGAAGAGATGTTTGGCAGTGAGAGAGAAGAATGAAGCAGGTACGCAGAGAGAGGGTAGTGATAGAGGCAGAGCTAGCCGCTCTTCCAGCCCAGCAGTGCTCCAGGCCTTTCCCTTCACTCATCCCAGGCCTTGGATGGAGACCCTGTGGACCAGGAGGTTCTCTGACGGAAGCTGGGAGTTCCCAGGATGCTGCCTTGCTCCACCCAGGAGGAGCCTATTTCCCTTTCTGCTGTACGGTCTCTTCCCTGGGGCCCCGAGCAGAGCACAGCACAGCTTGAGGGAGTGGAGGTTGAGGAGAGACAAAGAGAAGGAATTAAAAATTAGTTGCTAGTTCAAACATATTATCTCACCACAAAACAATGGTAATTTTAGGACATAGTTTTTCCAAAAGGTCACCCGCCTCTGGATTATACTACAAGCACCTTTCCAGGTGAGTATCACTGCTCTGTGAGGCCATAATGTAATGTCAAGACCATTCATTCATTTATTCATGTGCCAGAGTAGACATGCAACTGTTTCCTTAAGAAAAATTCTTGCCTTGCTTGCAGATTCTCTCTTGGCCGGCTGCCCTACGGAGATAGAGCAGCCATTCATTTGGACAAGTCTTAATTAGGCTTCTTAATTTTCATAAAAGGTGGTCAACCTGACAGTCCCCTAGGCTGACTTAAAATGTTGTTTTAAGAATTATTATTATAAAAGCAGTACCTATTTTTTATTAAAATATTACAAAAATGATTAACTTAGAAAGCGAAATCTGCAGTCTTGCATCCCCGAGATGCCCACTTTTGGTGTCTGATGTACACTTATCCAGATTTTTCCTTCATATCTTTCTTTTTCAGCTCGTACTGATCTATTTCATTCTTCTTAACAGAACTGCATAGTTTTCTTGGTTAACATTTTTAAAAATATTTTTAAAATTTAAAAGTAATACATAATTTTAGTAAGCAGGGTTTAGGTGAACTATAAAGTCTCCTCTTCCCAACTTCTGACCCCCATAAGGTTAAACACTGTTATCAGTTTCTTATGTGTCTTTCTAGAAGTTTTCTGTACCCATATATTGTTTATTTTTAAATTTTTAATACAAATGGGATCATACTATTCCCACTGTTCTGCAACTTAACTTTTCCTAACGGCGTATCCATCTCCCTTGTTCCTGATGATAGCCGCACACTGTCCCACTGTCCAGGAGTGCCGTAATTTATGTGTCTAGATCCAATTCCCAGCCACACAGAACACCTGCATTTTTCTAGGTCTTTGTCTGAATCAGTCGCCTCCAACTGTCTGCTGCCCAGTTTCCAAGAAAAGCAGAGCACAGAGAATTATTTGAAGATCAGGCTGGAGCTAGTCCTTGCACTCTTCCAGTAATCTAGGTTTCATCCCGAATGAAGTCACCCATCAGTGAGCGGCAGATTTGATCCACTTCTCCTGGGTCCCCCAAGGAATTGCCTTTACCAGGACCCAGCCTGCTTCCCAATGCGGCTCCGCCTCCATCGTGAATGGGGAGGGAGTCCTGGAAGTCGGAGGCTTCTGCCTGACCGAGGGCCCCCATGAGGCCCAAGCTAGAAAAACAGTCTTGTTTCCTCCAAGGAGCAGCCTGCTTTTTCTTTAAGGATCGTGTGACATTTTCCTTTTTGACTCCTGCCTCCCGGAAGCCTAGAGCCAAATTTTAGTAATTATATAAGACTTTGCGTATCTGCTTACTTTTTTTTTTCCTTTTATCTTTTATATTTCCCCTGGACCTTTCATTTTAAAGATCTTGAATTCTTACTTTTTGAACTTTTCCCTTTCTCTGTTGTAGGAATTTGGTATTTTTGTTGGTACGCTTGAAAATCACTTTTTTTTTTTTCTTTCAGAATGAGGCAGGGCACTAGAAAACTAATTTTGGGAGATGCGTTTCTGAGATGCCCCTTTCTGCTCAGATGCCTGCTTCTCCCCCGCCCTGTTGACGTGGAGAGGTTTGGAGGGTGCCATGGAGACTGAAAAGGCTACATAGGGCAGTGGGTGCCCTCAATAAGAGATCCGTAGCTCAAGGACATGGGGCTAAAATGCAGCGGAGCTGCCTGGGCTCCCTGGCAGTGAGGTGTGGGTGCTGCCAAATCCAAACCAGAGAAGTGACTCTCTGTCACTCCTGGGATGAGCTTGGCAACTGGCAGGGCCAAGGTGAGCCCTGCAGTGCTTTCAGACTCAGAGTCACGAAGGACTCTAAGGGCAAAAGGATGGCAGTCCCAGAACCCAGTGGGTCAGATGCTGTCCTGTCACCTTATGTGAGGAATGACTGTGATAAAATAATAACCGGGAACAGTAGGTGACCCAGTTTGAACAAAGGGGCCAAGAATCGATGCTCCATAGCCATCCCCCGCTTTGTGGATCCTTTTCCTACAGCATTCTATATTATATGCAAATTTCAGCACAAACTTAAGGCCGCTTTTCATGTCAAGTGGCTTCTTTGAGCCTATATGTTATATTTTACAGATCTTGGACAGTAACATTTTTCTTTTTAGCGCAAAGTTGCTCAAGGTTCATCTGAGACTCTTTTAAATTGCTGCTTTCAGAGAAATAACAATGTAAAATGACACGATGATGTATGGCCCCGTTTGGCAGACTGGGGCTGCGGCAGCCGCAAACGCCACCAAACCTCTGGGAATGAAGCGGTCTCCGGAGCGCCATTGTGCAATTGTCCTAACCGGATCATTTTTAATTAGTTGCAATTAATTTTAAGTGACAGCACCCTGCAATATCAAGTCAGAGAGCCCCCGGTGCATGGGTGGGGTTATTAGGAACAGACGGCTGGTGAGAGAAAAGCCAGAGGGAGGTCTCATCACAGGACTTTTACCTACAAGATTTTCTGGGTGGGGCCAAGGGGGGATGATAATTTCCTGAGCTGGTGGAGGGAACTTCTTCCTTAATGAAGCAAATATTCTGATTCTTTTTGGGGTATGATTAAGGCCTGCTAGCAGATACTTATTACACTTTGCACATGTGGCCCTTCTGTTGTGCAAGCATGTCCCAGAGATTGTCTCGCTCCAGGAACACAGAATGGTTGAGCCAGGTGGCCTCTGCCTTAGTTGGGGCTCCCCCAAAGCAGACCCTGAGATGAGGATTTGGACAAGTAGCTGAATTGGGAGGCGGCTGGTGTGTGATTAAGCAAGTAAGCACTGTGGGCACCTGGAGCTCCCTCCCAGTGGGGCACTCTGGGAGACAGTATAGAACACACATCTCAGTTATCCCACCCGTGGGAGGAAGTGGCTAGGATATTTACACTACAGTCCCATCGGTCATTGGTTGAGGACTGATCCCCCAGGGGAGCTAGTGCTCCCAACGTGCTGCGTCAAGGCACTCCAGAACTGCAGGCGCTGGCAGCTGGAAGTCAGGCTTGGAGCCCCAGCGTGACAAGGACAAGGGGTGGGCCCTGGTGGATGTGCCTGCTATAACCTCTAGAACCCCTTCCAGTTCTGTAACCCAATTGCTTCCATATCCCTCTGACATCCCTGTTAGGCATTTGCACACGGAGAAACAGAGGCAGAGCTGTTAAGTGGATGACTCGCCCAGGATCACCGAGGCTGGCAGAGGAGAGCTGAGAAGTCAGGTAGCCCGCCCCCGAGTGGCAGGCTCTCCCCACCCTGCCACATTCCCCCTCAGGTACAGGTACCACATCTAGGAACCCCACCCGGAGTCTGGCTGTTGTGAGCTGAGTTTCATTCTTCTCTAGCCAGCGCTGACACCTCCTTATCCTACGTCCCCAGCAGACATCACCAAATGATCTTGGCACCCTTTCCATGCATCCAGATGTGGATTCAGAATCCTAACTGGCAGCTGCAGGCAGTTGCTATCAAGCAATGGTGTATGCGCAAGAGAAAGCATCCCACCTGAGCATAATGTTCTCTAATCAAGACGTTTTTGTGGGGCCCAGCTTACACAGTGACAGTCACTCACTACCTAGCTGAATCTCTGAGACCAAGGGTCTAATTGCCACTTCTGACACACTTATTACTCTAAACAGTGGATTTAGAATCAGGCCTAGGACATGTGACCTCCCTACCCTGGCTTCTCTGGGATGTGAGGGACACGTAGCCCCTCCCCAAGCCTCCTTCCTTATGCTCCCAAGGCCATCAGCAGGAAAGGAGTGGGTACTAATAAAATTTGGCCTTTTCTCGGGGTTAATAATGACACCCACAACCACATTGATTGGGCACCTACTATATACCATAACTGTTCTAAACATCTTCATAAATCGTATTAACTTATTTTCTCAGTCCAGTGAAGTCACATTGTCACCCCCATTTTAGAGAGGAGACAACCGATGCACAGAGAAGTTAAGTAACTTGCCTAGGGTCACCCAGCTACTGAGTGGTAAGGCTAGGATATGAACTCAGAACCACAGTGCTGAACTCAACTATCTTAGGAGTTCTGACAGCCACTACAAATCTTTTGGGTTGTATTTTATGTTTTCCCTAAACTGAAATCCACACCCACTAAAAAAAAAAACCCTCTTTCCAAAAATGCAGGGTGTGTCTGACTGAATTGCTTCTTTTTTTCTCTCCCTCTCTTGCTCTCTTTTAAAAACTGAAATGGATTACTACATTCATTTGGGGTCCCCTGGAAATAACTGGAGCCCCCAGCATTGCCTCCTTCCTTCCAGGCCCCTGGGCTCTTCATCAGCTTGGGTCAGGACACAAGGACCCCGCATCAGGGATGTGTGGCTGTCCCCCAGAATATGGCAAGTGCAGCGCCTACCTGCAGAGGAGCCGAGTTCCCCTTAATAACCCTTTATGGCGCCACCACCCATTAACTTAGCTAAACCCTGTTCTCTGCGCTTGGCCAATCTTCCCATTTAAAATCATGCTTCTTTGCCTGCAGAAGTCGCTTTGAAGTCACCATCTCGCCCCATCAGATTTTTTTTTTTATTCCAATCCTCAATTTGTATTGCCTTTGGACTTCTAAGAAGTTGTTTGTAAATAGTCCCAGGGTTTGAGAAGTTTGTCTCCCCCCACCCCACCCCCCACAGTGGTTTCCCTCTAATTTTTTTCTAATCAGTCTTCAATTTGATGAGACTGTGTCTCTATTCTAGAGCCTTGAGGCTCTCCAGTTTGCCCAGTTCTCTCAAGTTGAGTGATGGCGTTTCCTGGACTTTGTGTTACACTGTGGATGCCCTTCTCTGCGTTTACCCACTGCAGCCCCGTCCATCACTGACACTAGAATAATTGAAGTCAGGGCCCTCTTCTCTAGGCACAAAAGGCCACCACTTCATGGCCATCCTTGGGGAGCTTACATATTTATTGGGACATGACTGGTATTTGTTTGTGAGATGATCATTTGAAGAAAAAAATAAGTGGAAAAATAGGTACAACAAAGTGATTCATTTTAGGAAGGAAGGAAAAAAAAAAACACAATGGGCTCAGGCTGGGGATGGAGAAGGAACAGGTTAGAAGTGGTCAGAAGTGGCTTCCTGGAGAAGGTACTGAGACTGGAATTCTCCCGTGGCCCCAACCCATCACACCCATGGCTTCCTTTTATTACTAGGCTTGTCATGCCCCATTTCCTATCCCAGAATGGAAAGCAGAGATAATATAACCAACCTATCCACATAATTAAAAAGAAAATCAATATATTGACCCAACTGTAGCATAAGGAGAAGTCAAAAGAAAGTAAGTTACAATAAAATAATACATATTTCAATATGTAAATGCTCAGGAACAATGAAGAAGTCAAATGCTTGCACCTAAACATAAAACCACCTGGTGGGACAGTTGTCAACACCACCTGCCATGGGCATTGAAATGGGAACTCTTGGCGGAGTTCTGTACAGAATAGAGGCTAATTTCCCCCCTCAACCATCCCAGGAGTTGGAATTTTCAAGTTCCTAGGAAATTCAGTGTATATTAAAGACATGCAAAATTACCCTGTGCTTATAAGCCAAATAGAGCTGGGTGGAGGCTCAGGTCATTGCTCCCATTACTGCCAGGCCCAGGGCCTCACTGGTGGTGCAGGAGATGCACAGCCAGTTACAACAACATGTGAGTGAAGAGCGCCCCCTAGGGGTGCTGGCTAGGCAGAGACCTGGGTGCCATTTTCAAGAAGTGCATGGGACCCAGAGTTCTTCATTGTATGGGGCACATTGCAGGATCTACAGAACGTCCCTGGCTCCCCCCAAACACACTGAGCGCCAGCAGTGACACAACAAAATCCACCCCCAAATGTTCAAGCTGGCCCCCAGCAGGGCCACCTCACTGAGGTCCACCCTGCCTTAGAGCCACCATGGCTACAGCCACTCCCACAGGCAGGCATCAGCCTCTTTTGACTCCTCTTGGTTGCTTCCTCCACTCACCTGTCCCTTTCCACTCCTGCTCTGGTCCAGCCCTCACTCATCCATCCCAGGCCGGCAGAGGGCAGACCTGGGTTCCTTGCTTCCTGTCTTGGCCCTTCCCTTCCAGCCAGGCAACGCCACTCGGCATTGCAGTGCAAAGGCCTTTTCTTCTTGCCCCCTGCACTCAGAATTCAGCCCCACACTGACAGTGCTTCTCCCTCTGACCCCAACATTTTCATATTCTTCCTTCTTCCCACCTGTAACCGTTGGGGAATTTGATGTAATTATGAATTCCAAAAATATAATTGGATCATGCCTGTAATCTGATCTGTTAATCTGGGCATGATTGAATTATGATTAGGGCGTTGACTGGGCCATGTCAGTCAGTAGGGCGTTGAGCCCCACCCCCTGGTGGGTGGGGAATTGAATATAAAAGGCAAGGCAAAGGACAGTT
>JAQZBX010049149.1:0-20009 GCA_029593785.1 Cabassous unicinctus | reverse complement strand
TACTAATTCATCAGTTTGCACTAACTCAAAGTACAACCCAAGAATTTACTAGTATAGACTCAGGCATTTCTGTGGGTGCGTCACTCCTCTCTGCAGCTTGGTTTAGGTCCTTGCTACTCAAAGAACTGTCTGCACCTGCCTGGGAGCTTTTAGAAACACTCCCCCTCCACAAAGTGAACCACAATCTGCATGTTAACAGTATCTCCAGGTGATATATATGCACATTAAAGTTTAGAAGCACAGTTCCAGGGTGACCCTTTCTACATGACCTTCCAATATTTAACTGTTGTACTCTATGTTCTAGGCAGAATATATTGATCTCATCTCCCAGGCCTCACTCTCTTGTTACTCCTATTCCCTAGGTATATCTCTGCTACACATGTCTTTTACATGTCTGTCTTTTAATCAATCTGGAGAATATTTCTGAGTGGCTCTTTTCTCTCAGCCTTGGATGTCAGAGTGAATCCAAATAAGGATTCTCCTCTGAAAGAGATTCTACTTTGGATGCTGAGAGTTATAGCTGCCATTTTGCAACAAAACTGGTTTTCAGGCTGTCTCCAACTAAAGACACTCCTTTCATGCAACAGGGTTCTGGTCCTCATATCTCCAAATCCCACTCCCCATTTTTTGCTCATCAATTTAGAAAATAAGTTGTTCTCTTTTGCAAAGGTAGTGATAGGAGAAAGTTAGGCTACTGTACCCCACGAGTATCTACCCACTTAACACTAGCCACTATGTGGTTGGATTTCTCATACCTCAAGCTGTGATTTTAAATGTATTTTCTTCATCAATGGATGAATGAGAACAATACAAACAAAAGCGATCATATAGAACTGAATGGTACTAGTGACATTTTATTTCAGTAACATCAACTGGAGAACTGGATTGTGAGCTGCTCATGCCTATCACCATTAATAATTTTGTATTTTATGGGAAATAGTGATTGAGTTCCAAACAGCCAATAAACAAATTCACTTTTAGAACACAAACTTTATAGAAATTTAAGGATTGTCTCTGTATGCATATCTGGATTTAATTTATGCTATACTTGTTTTAACTTGTAAGTGTACATACTAACTAAAATTAAGATTACGGAAAGAACGACCTAAGAGTTTACCAATAAATGAACAAATATTTCTGTTATAAATAACACATTTTCCTCAAAAAAAGGTCGACTTTTAAAAACAAGAATTTAGATGAATGTTATCATATGTATAAAGAAATCACAAGTAATATGATTCCTAAATTATTATACCAAATACCATAATCCATAAATTATTGTACCAAATTTATAAACTGTACCAAAATAATTCCTCATATTATAATCAATCATTATCAATCATAAAAATTACAATGTGATTAGAATGTTTATATATTTTAGAACCCATCAAATATTTTTAAATTTCTACAGCATGTGTGCATGGAGAATAAATACATCTAATTATGAACATTTCTTACATATGATATATGAATATTACAGTGTTTCCTTGCTAACATTTTTGTAATACAAGCAACGCATTAAATGGTGCCAAACTGCATATTTCAACTTATATATACCTGAAAATATACAAGGAAGCAATCAAGTTTTCGTTTACTGGAACCTCTGTCAAAGTACTGGCCACAGGTATCCAAAATAGTGCATACTAGTCTAATTCTGAAAAGATGTTCAGGAGGGTCCAGTGAACTTGGAGAACCATCAGGGTTAACACCAAATGAAGTAAAAGAATAAAGAGTTCTAAAAATAACAGCCGATTCCACCATTCGGTAATTATAAAGTTCCCCTAAGAACTTGGCACTGCTGATACGTCTCTGATTAAATTTAGGCTGATTAACCTAAAAAAAAAACAAATAAAAAAACATTTCCATTAAAGAGCAGTAATGAATTTGAAAACAGGTAAAATTACCCCTGTAATTTGACAGTACCAATTACTGAAAGAACTAGGCAAAAAAAACAAAAACAAAATTACATGGTTTCTTTCCTTCTTTTCTAATAAGATGGTAACTTCTGGTTGTCCTTTTTCTCGCTAGGAAATGGCTATCTTTAAATGTTTTAAGAAAAAGAACCTGTTAAAGAATAAAGTTTAGTATGGTGCTATCATTAAATGAATTGATAGTTTCTGAAACAATTAAAATGTACTTCTCTCTTCCAGCCACTCTTAATCTATTTTCTCTGTAATCTATTAATTAAGGAAACAAACTTGGTTTTACAGTAAGATGGAAGTACTCAGAAATTCTTACAGAATGATTATCAAATTTTTCTAATTAATAAACTTATACATTCCTTTAACTTAAGACTCTATAGTGACTTAAGAGATAGTCTTCCAAAATAAGCTTAGCAGGGCTTGGGGAAAAGAAGCAAAAACTACTGCAGCTATTAGCCTGACCATGAGAAGAAAATCTGACACAAAAGGACTTATCAACCAATCCCTAATGCTAGAGTAGGAGTAGTAAAGACCACCAAAGGAAAAAAGCAGTTTTTCAAATTATTATTTTTCAAAATATGATTTAAAGGTTGTTTAAATTCTCCATAGACTTTAGTTTGGTGACTTTAAAGAATGTCCTTTTTACCTCCATTCCTAATCTAATATCTTCTAAAACTCCATCCACCACGTGAATTCCAACATCTTCCTGGTAGAGTACAAGTCCAGCTAAGAGATTGGCTACACAGTGAATACTATTGTATTTCACATTCCAGATGTTTATCATACAACAAATGACATAGTCTTTCACTTCTTGGTCCTGCCAGGGCAGCTTGCGCATCTGTCTCAAAACCTAAACGAAGAGAATTTTATTTAAATTATTAAGGTAAGTACATATAAGCATAATACACCAAATAATATATTTTATTATGAATGAGCAGCCCTAGAATTTTAGTTCAGGAAAAGAATTTAGAAGGAACCTTTACCAGCCTCTTCACTTTAGAGATAGGAAAAATAGCTACATCCAGCTAATTAGTGACAAATTTATTTATACTTTTCCTAAGTCTTTCTATAATGCCCCCAAGCATTCTAAAGTTACAAGGTCTTCAATCAAGAGAACAATATACAGTCAAACTTAGGGTCATTAAAAAAGAAAGTTCAAGGTTTACCGAAAATACTATGTCCTCTTTTGTGCATCATTTGTTATAAAAAGCCTCAAATAATTTTTTTAATCAACAATTTCCAACAAATCAATAAATCCAAGGTCAACTGGTTAAAAGATCACTTTAAATGGAGGGCACTACATCAAGACTGGCACTGTACAGTGCACTCAGTTTCCTCACTGATGAAAGGGGGAATAATAAAAGCACTTCCTTCATAGTTCAATGTAAGGATTAAACAAGTTAAAACATGTGAAGAGGGAAGCGGGTGTGGCTCAGTGGATGGAGCCCCCGTTTGCCATATGGGAGGCCCGGGTTCGCGTCCCGAGGCCTCCTTGTGAGGGCACGCCGGCCTGAGCGGTGCAGTGGGCTGATGCAGCGGGCTGATGCAGCAACCTCACGGCAGGAAGCGGGTGTGGCGCAATGGATAGAGCACCCGTTTACCATATGAGAGGCCTGGGTTTGCCTCCCGGCGCCTCCTTGTGAGGGCAGGCCGGCTCAGGCAGCGCTGTGGGCTGATGCGGCAAGACCTCACAGCAAGGGGGAGATAAGCGGACACAGAGAAGACATGCAGCTAATGGACACAGCAGCACAAGCAGCAAGGGGGGGATAAATAAATAAAAATAAATAAATCTTTAAAAAAAAAAAACATGTGAAGAGGCCCTGAGCCTCAGGGGAGTTGCAACACCTACTCTCCAGTTCATTGGACTCACCCAGAACAACTAACAAGGAGGTGAGGATTGACAACCACCATACCAAGGAAACCAGAGAGCCTACAACTGCAAGAAAGAGAGTCCCATCTATCGGCTGTACAGGATCGAAGCCCCCTCTCAATTAGAGGTGGAGTGGGCATCACCATCCAAGAATCCTCAGGATTGGGGAATGAACTATGGACTAGAGTGGACTTACTGGTACTCTACAATAGAATTGCTGTGATTCTGGCAATGGAAGAAATTACAGCATTGTTGTAGAGGCAGTGGCCACTGGAGGCTCTGGGGGGCAGGGGGAGGGAAAAACAGGTGTAATGCAGGGGCTTTTTCGGGACTTGGGAATCGTCCTGAATGGCATTGCAATGACAGATATAGGTCATTATATGTCTTCCCATAGCCTGCAGAACTGTGTGGGAGAGAGTGTGGACTACAATGTGAACTATGGTCCATGCTCAACGGCAATGCCCCAGGATCCGCTTATCAATTGCAATGAATGTGCCACACTAATGAAGGATGTTGTTTATGTGGGAAGGTGTGGGAGGTGTGGGGAGTGGGGCATATGGAAATTCCTATATTTTTTGTGTAACATTTGTGTAATCTAAGTATCTTTAAAAAAATAAAGAATATATATTTAAACAAAACAAAACAAAAAAACATGTGAAGAGTGTAAGAAAGTGCCTGGTACATAACTGCCCCATAAAAGTTAGCTATTACTATTTCAAAAACTATTGGTAACAAGATAATCAGCAGAGCTCTACCTATAATCAAGTTCTTTTCTTTTTCTTTCTTTTTTTCTTTTTAAGGAGGTACTGAGGACTGAACGTGGGACTTTGTACATAGGAAGCAGGCGCTCAAACCACTGGGCTACAGCCACTACCCTCTTTTCATTTTTATTCTGGAAGAAAATGAATACTATTGGCAGATTGCAAAGTATTCCTTTAATCTTTATTCTTTATATCCACAATCTCTCTTTCAAACACTAATACATATGCTCATACTAGCTTCATTGGAAATGCCAATGTCTTCTTGACTACATAAGCCTTCTATATTCTTCAAACTTTTAGTCAATTCTAAAATGCTTTTGAAATCCTTGTTTTAAACAACTACTGACACTAAAAGATGGTTTCAATTTTCAAAGCTGCATTATCACTCCTTATCACCATCTATCCCATCCACAGTGCAAGTATTATTTCACACCTTTTATCCTCCTCATAGGTCTTCTTCATCCAGAAGATTTTTTTCTTTTAAAATAAATATGTTCTACCCTTTAGAATGTTTCAACTTGTAGAGCTAACCAAGAAATATCAAGGTATCTTACTTAAAAATGAAATTTTTAACATAGTAATTATAATAATTAAGAAAAGACAGTAGTTCTTAAACTTTTCTGGCAATTGACCCACTGAAAATCTAAAGAAAGCTACAGACTCTCCAGAAAAATAGAGAGAGTCACAGATTCAAAATTATGAAATTTCACAAGGATCATGGACTTCCTAAAGCCCATCCCAAGGTCAAGATTCCCTGTACTGAGGTATTTTATTTAAGGGCAAATTCATTATAGAATATCAGAGGTAGAGTCATAAAACTAAGTTTTAAATATATATAATATGAAAATTAAATTTAGAAGTTACCATTTTAATTAGAATAAGAAGTTATCATCATAAAAGGAAAACAAAAACATGTCCCAAATATTACGTATCATCATATGAAGTTTTTCTTAAGATGGCTTATATAGAATCAATCACAGTGGAACTTGGAACATAATCCTAACTCTCCTAACACTCAATGTTGAGACTTTAGTAGCTTTGCTTTGATTTCTCCATTCACAAAATGTGAATAATGCAAGCTGCTTCCATTTCTTGTCTATACTTTGTGGGGCACTGAAAGCAATTTATTAACAAACTTATCAAGGAAAACTAAAATACATGTCCCTGACCTAAAACCATTTGAACACATGGGCTAAAAGGAAAGTGTACTGCTCTTACTACCATTAACACTAAAATGAAAAATAATGAATTTGGTTCAGTATTATATAAGCTTTGCATTACCACAAATCTCAAGTTGACTGGTATTACATACTTTCATTAAGATTTACCTTCTCAGTGGTAACCTTAGAGAGATCCTTGTACAAAAGTTTCCGAACATATTCCTGGAGAGGAGGGCGTTTCTTTTTCACTGTCTTTTCAGCTGGAGGTGGGTTGCAGTAGTAATATGCATTCTCTACCATTGTCACATATCTTGCATCAAGATGCATGGCTTGTTTTTTCCTCATCATTTGTTCCTAAAATAAGAAGTTTAAATTAATCAAAACATATTCATTCTAAGATTTCTTTATTCAAAACTAAAATTATATTCTCAGTGATAAGAGATTTCAGGATAAAAGGATAGAAAAGGAAAAAAAAATCACTAGATATATCTAGGACTATGTAAAAACACTAATTCTGTTACACCATTAATCATTTTTTGGGAACACTCCTATGTTCAACTACAGGGCCCTCCACATACCACAGTGATAAGTAAATGTTTCTGCTAACAAAAAATAAATATAGAGAATTCAATATTATCAATCAAATACAGACATTAAAAGTATGCTAAGTGCTCTTGGAATCTATTAAATGAGGTAGTATCTCATTTACTCTTACCAGCCTGAGCTGGTAACAAAGAGATTTTTTCTTGTTAAAATAAAAATTTGCCTTTAGAATGACTATTACATGATTAATGTGATATAAGCCTGGAGAGCATTTGGAAGTCAATTCCATCTAAATGACCTTCACATTAATATTTTTATAAACGGATCACAGAGATAAATTCACATTTTTCTTCATTCTAAATGTTATCAGAAGAGAGGATTCAAGCACACAAATGGATTCTAAAAAAACAACATATCTAGAGAAAATGACACACTCAAGACTTCTGTTACTGCAATACTGACATAACAGTTCATGCAGAGCTTTGTTGAATTCTAACACGAACACCCCCTCCTCCAATACCACACACACGTTTTCTTACTCCCTCTCACTCTCTTCAATGCCTGCAAGCAAATGTTTAGATGGTATCTACAAGCAAAAAACCAATTTGCCTAATAAATATAACAGCCTTTCCAACATACTAATGGCCTTCAGAAGTAATTTCTGAAGTATCTGTGTGCTTCTGTGGCAGACATTAGATGGCATCTTTGAGATATACCAAAAAACAGCCATAGAGGTGGCACTAACAAAATAGGAATAAGAGGATTTGCTCAATTGTGTCAATTGTCCAAAGTAAACTGGTGTTGAACTTAATTTCCCTTTACATTCTGTAAACTCACTGGCAGTCAAATGAGAAAAACCCCTACAGCTGTCCAGAGATAGAAGCTCATTATGTATGGGATGTTTTGTTTTAGAAAGAGATGGTCATATGGCAGAGCAAAGTAGCCTGCACTGGTCAATGTCGTTAATACCCGAAGTAATTCAAGAACCTTAAGCTCTTACCAAAAGTACACTGGTCCTCAGGTGAGATTCTGGAGATCTGAAAAGAAATCGCCCACATGTTTCTAGTAGGGTGCATGCCATTTCAATATGGTGATGGGAAAAGTCTGATAGAAGCATCTGCAATAATTAATAATAATGATTAAAACTAAGACAACACTTCAATCCTATTAGAGAAAGAAAATAATATACACCTAATGTGTTTAAAACCTTCTAAACTAAAATGTCAGCACAAAAAAGCAAAAGCTGGTCTACTTTAGCTTAAGTTTCATTGCTGGACATCTTTGTGTTGTCATAACATTTTTATCTAAAAACTTTAATATACGGAATGTCTTTCCTTTTAAATAGACATATGAAAACTAATTTCAAAGCCCTTTCTATATTTACTAGATGATACATATTTAAACATAAGGCACATATACAACTGACATTTTCTAAACGGCCTGTTTTTGGTTTTGGTTTATATAACATTTACTTTTTTAAATTCTGATTACAAATGTATTATCTGTTAGTTATATGAAATTTACAAATAGAACACATTACCATTAATGCTTTAGTATCTATTCTGCTGATCTTTTCCTATGCATATTTTCTAAATCAAAATAGACTCAGACATATCATTTTATCTGATGACTTGTTTTTTTGGGGCTTAACAGGAGTATTTGTTTCATATCCTTATTTACCTTTCTATGGCATGATTTAAAAGTTACAAAGTATTGTATAATATGAACTATACTAAAACTTTATTTACTGGACATCTAATTTATTTTTTTATTTCTTGCTATTATAACCAATGGTATGACAAACATAAATCTGTCCACATATTTGTGGTTATTTCCTTAAAATGAATTCCTATAAATGGAATTTCTATCTAAAAAAGTGCATATCCTTCCTGTATGTTTTTGTTTTTATTTTTTTTGGTTATTTTTCTTTTTATATATATTTTTAATAATTAGTACAACAGCTAATGTGACATGTCATGTTTCCTTTCAATTACAATATTCAGAAAATGTTCACAAACCCTCTTGAAATATTGTCTAGAATAAATGTACTTATGTACTAAATGCACTTCGTAGAATACCAATCTCCTGAGATGCTCCAAAAAGGTTTAGGAAACTTATCCCCTTGAATATTTGCAATGGCTATGGGCATTTTAAACACTCTAAGGAATCACACAGTTTTAAAAAATTTGTGTAATTTAGGGCTTTTCAAATGTATTTTACAACAAGACCCACTTTGTGTGCTCTACCTAACAATATCCCAAGAAAATCAATTTGAAAAACTTTGTTATAGAGAAAAAGAACCTTAGTTCTTAGAAGTTCTTGTTGGGTACTTGAATGTCATCCTACACTTGAATGTGACCCAAGGAGGAAAAAGTTGAGCAAAACAGCTCGAAAACACTTTAAAAAGCATATGGCAGTAATAAGACCGAGCACTGCCAAAGAGATGGAGCAACTAGAACCTTAGTTCTTTCTGGAATGAACAATTCCAAATACAGAATTATTCCATCTAAACAGTACTGTTAGCTATGATTTCTATGTTAATCCCATTGTGGTCCATAAATAATCTGAATAATTTCCATCTTCTGAAATTTCCTCAAGCTTTCCTGATAACTGATTTTGCTAAATGAGGTGTGTGCATTTCAAGAAGATATAAATTCCATGGCTTTAGGGAATAGTGTCAATTAGGATCAAGATTGTTCACTGTTGTTCAGATTTTATATATCCTTACTGATTTTGTCTGTTTCTTCAGCTATCAAGAGAGGTATTTTCAAGTCTTTCACTATGATTGTGGATTTGCTTACCTGTCCTTTAGTTGTCAAATTTGGTTTATACATTTTGAAGTTATGTTACTAGATGCATACTGATTCAGAAAGGTGATATGTTCCTGCTAGAATGGCTCCTTCATCACTATGTATGAACTGTCCTTCTTTACCTCTAATAATGCTTCATGCCTTAACGTCCACTTTGTCTAGTACTGAAGCCAGCTTTCTTTTGGTTAATGTTTGCATCAAATATTTTCCCCCACCTTTTTACTGTCTGGTAATTCTCTTGTAGAGAGCAAACAATTGTTGCTGTTGTTTTAAGCAAGTCATACTCTTAGCCTTTCTCTTGCAATATTTTGTTCTTTTAATGTGATTACTGATATAACTGCATTTGTATCTACCATCTGCACATCTGTGTAACGTCCCTTTTCACTCCTTTTGGATTGATCAAATATTTTTTATTTCCTTTTTCTCCAGCACTTATAATTAGAACTTAAATATTTTCTATTAAAATTTTTCAAATAATTCAGCACTAACCTTTAAACAATGTAGTGTATCATTTTTTGTGAACATCTTAAACTTGGTTAATTCTCCAATGAAACGAACAGTTTTATTCTTTGTTTCAATATTTATCTGGTCCTTTTTTCGCACCTGCAAATTAAGAAGACAGACATTCTCAGGTAATTAGCAATTTGAAATCTGTGATAACTGTTATTTTAATGTTTGAATTCATCCAAATATATTAAATAAATTGGGAATAATTTCTTGCTACACTTAAATTATTTTAAGCAAGTTAAGACAAAATGTGCTCTTTACAACACCAATTCTAGGATGTGCTCTTGCAAAACAGTTCTATGGTCATGGAGATATGATACATTTTATCAGGCGTAAAGAGGCTTTAAATAAAGAAACCTATTTAATTTAATTCAATGTTTCTGAAATTTATTTGGCAACAGAAACTCCATTTTTGAAATGTACAAATATTACTTATCCTATGAAATTAATACTATAAGGAACACACTTTAGGAAATGCTGCTTTAAAAATAATAGATGCCAAGAGCTCATTTAAGCAAAACTATTATTACGACTTAACTGGTATATTGTGGTAAGAAATTATACTGTATTTTGTTTTAAAAACTCACTACAATGAAACTTTCAATATACTCAGTCTTCTTTTCTATCACAAGCCATGGTCATATGTCAAAATTCAAATATTTTGCCAAAATGAGCCCTCAACTTACAGCACACGTGTCAAAAAACAACTACAATAAAACCCCAGCACACTGTGCAGAAACTCACCAAGATGAACATAGTTGGATTTAACCCAGAATTACACTTTCATCAGAAAACCAAACCTACAGTCTAGAAACCTTTTATCTGAACAATGACAATAATATGGTGGTGCCTCAGTTTAGTGTTCTCTACTTTTCCAGAACATATCTCATTTTTTTTTCACCTAGCATTCTGAAAAAGCAAAGATGGTTGTTATTCTGAGTTAATAGTTAAAACAAACAATAATAATAATTTAAAAAGCACACAAAGCCATCAAATGGCTTGACCAAGGAACAGTATTAAAATTTTAGTCTCCTGACTGTCAATTGGGAGTTCTCTACACTACTCCTACAAGTATGTACTAGGATTCAAATCATGATAATCATTTATACAAGTACTAAAACTTTTGCCTACCCAGACAGCTAACATTTAAATGGAATTTGTCATCTTAACTTTTTTTAAGGACCTACTTTCTATAGCAAGCAGAGGTACATAGGTAGTCTTTTTAGATCTTTGGTGATAACTTTTAAATAAAACCACGTTTATTAATTTAAAAAATCAGAGCAAACTAGAAGTTCACTATAACTGAATTTAATCTTAGGCATCAATAGAATTGTATCAATTAAACAAAAAACAAATACAGTTACAAAAGTTCAAATTCAATACAGAACTTTATTTTAATTGTATCATTTAAGCATATAATATAACTTGGAGATTATCTGAGACAAAAGGAAAAAATACAAATCACTAGGTTCTAATTTTCAATGTTAAAAAAATTGAATAAACTCTTGTGTCTTACAATTCAGAAGAGTAAAGGCTTCACAAAGACCTTTTCACAAATAAATACGTTTGACAGGCATTGCAGTTGAAAACCCCCTTTTATTTTTGAACTCCTGCAACAGATTAAGTGTGGACTCTGGACTAGATATTTTGGGTTTAAATCCCAGCTCTATCACTTACTAGCTGTTACTTAAACTCTGTGCCTCCATTTCCTCATCTATAAAACAGGGCTAATGAAAGCAACCTACTTCATAGATTGTTATGGGTCTGATGTGTGGTAATAGCAGTAAGGGTTCAAAAAACACTAGCTATCATTAGTTCTCCATCTTCATGTATTTGTTATCTCTAATACATGGACACTAAATAAACCCTCACTAAGTGAACAAATAAACTGAAAACACTTAATGTTTATAAATGCTACAGTGAAGAGACAGAGTAAAAGATCTATAGTCAGAAACGCTCAACACTTGTGGTTGTTTTCTGTCATTTTTTTTGATACGTAAAAGTCACACAAAACCCCAAAGCCTGCCTGACCTCCTGGTAAAATAAATGATGATGGTGGTGGTGGTAATGATACA
Source organism: Cabassous unicinctus (assembly GCA_029593785.1). NCBI lineage: Eukaryota > Metazoa > Chordata > Mammalia > Cingulata > Chlamyphoridae > Cabassous > Cabassous unicinctus. The sequence goes on along the minus strand of JAQZBX010049149.1, from coordinate 8,361 downwards.
TCAACACTTCACAAGATACTAAGAAACTAATGTACAAAACAAAAGGTTACAAAACCTTAAAAATGATATTTAAGAAGATAACATGGTAAAATCCTTTTAAGTTAAATGAGGATAAAAAGAACAGAAAATTGTACATACAATAATAAATTCACCCATGCAAAACTACAGCAAAAATAAAGGTGAAGAGAATACACCAAAATATCAACATGGATTATTTTTATATGATGAAAGTATGTTTTTTATTCCTTCTTTCTACTTTCTATATTTTTCTAATTACCCACAGTGAGCATGTGTTTCTTTTATAGTCAAAGAAAAATAGAAACAAACAAAAGAAAGTATAAAAAAGCATTTCAAAAACCAAATGCTGAAGGTGAACCTTAAGGGGCTAGGAAATGAACGATTCCTGATGCATACCCATACTTCAAGAACTGCTATGGGGCATCATACGTTAAGAATTATTGAGCATGACAGTTTTCAAAGCATGTAACATATATATGGCTTCACCCACTGTATACAACATTCTTAAATCTACAGAGGTTAAAGGAGTACCTTCAAAATGACAAAAGTATAGAATTTTTAATGAAATAAGTATTATAAATCAGGTATCTCACGCTCTCATTTTCAGATGAGAAAACTGAAGTCTTTTTAAAAAGCTGTAACTTACTAACTTCTTATGACTCCTCATTCAGTATTTTCCACATTTGTTGAACCCTTATGATCAAAGATATGTCAAAACACTTCTGCAAGAAGTAAATGCAGATGAATTAACAGTGAATTTTTCTATATATTGTTAGTTCAGTAATACTTCTTGTAAGATTTTGTTATACCAATAATCCTTAGCAAAAATAAAACTCAGGACTTCCTAGGCCTATTATTCATTACTCCTCTATAGGAAGAACCCTCTGGTCCAGTCAAACTGGCTGTCCATGACTTCTTCCAAAGCGATATTATACATTCTTTCCTTCATAATTTGCTCGTTTTGTTTTACACGAACTCTTAGTCATTCAACAAACTCTTCCAAAAGCCTACTATATGCTAAATACCAAGTAGGCACTGAATCTATAAATAAGAGAAATTTATATATTTTTTAATTCTGTGGATCAGTGATCTCCAAAGTAAGGTGTGTAAGACTTGATCTATTGGGGTGTGGGGGGAAAAATACTAGAACTTCTATTTATATGGTTTTTTATCCCACACTTTTCAATTTATTTTTGTATGTTTTATAATGTACATAAAATATTTGGTACAATTGCAAATGTATATAATTTACAAATAAATATACCTATTTTGGGGATATCTGGTCAACTTTATTTTAACCAATAGGGAGGCCTGATCAAAAATGCTGAGACCACTAATTTAAAATATGTCAGTTATTGAGGATGACTTGCTTATATTTAAATAAAAGCTATCTCCTTCTTACTAAAGAAGTAGGCCCATTATTGACTTTTTGGAGAACACAGAAAACTAGAAAGGAAAAAATACAGTCCTACCATCCAAAGACAGCCACTGTTAACATATTGATGTAGAATTCTTTTCCATTTCTTACTTTCCAAGCATTTTAACATAACTGTAAATTTATTATTATTTTATCTTGCCTTTAAAAATTATTTTCCCATGATATGAAAACTTCTTTGTTAAAATCCTTTTCAATGGCTCTATATCATTTCAGCATTGTGATTATATAATCATTTTTATTAATCTAATGTTGGGCTTTTAGATTATTTTCAGTGTTCCCCTATTACAGTTCATGATGTAAATAATGAGGGGTTTTTTTTGGGGGGGTGGGGGAGGGAGGCTTTTTAGGGGAGGGGGTATATAGGACTGTTTATTTAGGACAGATTCTCAGAGTTGTCCAATGTATGAATGCTTCTAAGGACCCTGAAACATACTGCCAAATGGCTTCTCTAAATTGCTACCTGTAGTAAATGAGAATGCTGGTTTCGCATTTCTGTCACCTTCACTAATCTGTCAGTCAAATTAGCAAATCCATTGTTTTAAATAGTTTCTTTGACCACCAGTGAGATTTCATATAGATTGTTTGTTAACCAGCTCTATTTCTCAGTTGAAGTTCTTAAGCAGAGGGAAAATATGATCAGAATGTGACAACACATCGGAGCTAGACAGAAGACAGAGGCAGGGAAATCTGGTTAAAAAGCTATGAATATTGCAAGCCAGTGGCAGCAGGTAGGAAGAGAAGATGCTAGATTTTGAGGAAGTGTTTTAGCAAGGTAGTGTCAATAGAATTTTTGGTGAACACTGGCTCCTGAATGTCTGAGGGCAGAAGTAGAGGTATTTCTCCTAGTGATTGGATAAAATGCAGCACTGTAAATTTAGAGAGAGAATACAGAAAGTAGATTTGAGGAAGTGAAAGATAAAGTGAAGGATATTGAGAAGAGAAGACTAAGTTTGTTTCTTGGATGTATTTAGCTAGAAGTACATGTGAACTTTTCTAAGTACCAGGAAAAGAGTACCTGGCATGAGATATATATTTGGGGTTATCGGGAAATGGATGTTAATTGAATCCCAGGTAGAATATGTTCAGTGAAAAAGGAAGGGGAAGGAAGAAAGCCTGGAAACCCTCAAAAATATAAACTCAGGCAGAAAAAAAAGTAATGTAGGAGACTGAGAATAGTAGCTATACGCAAAGAACCAGGAAGAATGGTAGTAGAGAAGGGATACATATTGTTTTAACGATATTAAGTTCAGGTACTGTGTAGAGAACTTTGCATGCATTATCTCATTTAATCCTTAAGAACAGCCTCTTTAAGAAGGTACAATTATTAACCTTATTTCAGTCAGGGAAACCAAGGTTTAAAACACTCAAGTAACTTGGCCCAAGTTACAAAGTTAGAGAGAGGATGTCAGATTCCTAAAAAGTAGGAGAGTCTTGGAGTTTAGAACCTGCAGGGACATCAACTAATATGATGAATTATTTCAAGCGCCCTTTCTTCTCTCCCCTGAGAGCAGTGATTCCCAAAGTATACTCCTAGAATTCTAATATTCTTCCATTTGTAATGAAGTATTGCAACAGTCACAACAGAAATGCCAATTCTGCCATTCACCCCCCAATTTTCAAAGGGCGTGAGAAAAGAAAAATTACGCAAGGATAGTATTTTCTTCATTTTAGTTTTTCACCAAAAGTACTAATTATGCCTGATCCAGTGACTTGTGTTTTGAATTTGGATTTGGTTGAGGGATGTAAGTATGTAACTCATATAACATAGTCAAATTGTCCACTAGTAAACCAGTTCCTTGTTTGTATGACAGAATTAAATATAGCAATAAGATTATCATGACTTCCTATGCATCTGTCACTGAGCTAGCAGCATTTACCAAAGTGTGTTCTTTGGGGGATACATACTCAGCCTCTTCCAAGAGATTCACAGTACACTTAAACCTATTAAAGCTTTGAGAAATCTTACCAAAAAAACAAAACAAAACAGTTTAATTGATCACAGTGTTTCCAAACTTCCTGAAACAGAAAAACCTTTCCTTGCTTAATTTTATCTATGAAAATCTCAGACACATTTTGGCAAAAGCTGGTCCAGAAAAAAACCAACAAATTTAGCAATAAATTGTGCCTTCAGCAAGAAGCCTTTGTAGATCATCCACCCCACAGACTCTCCTTCACTCTCTAAGGATTCATCTGGCAATTAAGCATGCAATTCCTTATAACTTGTATTCTATTTTGGGCTTCCATTTTTATTCCACTCTTGCCTTTTTCAGCATTTATGTTTTGTCCCTCCAACCATATGGTGAGATCAGCCTTGGCCTCAGACCTGTCTGCTCTTTGAATGCTCAGCAATCCTAACGATGTGCATATGCAAAGCAAGCACATAAGCATGTCGCCAGCAGAACAAACATTGCCTGATTTATTTCCACTCTGAGTAACTTACTAATTCTGTAAATATAATTTTACCCATGGTTAACATAAATACCTGAACTTCATATCTTTTCAAAGGCTATCAATGCCCACTTCTTCATTACCTCTAGCAGTAACTTGTCCTGCACTGGAAGGTCTATCACCTCTACAAAACAACTGGGGATCATGGGTGTGGGAGAACCACTAAGACACAATGTGCCAAGACTCCTGGAGCTGGAAAGGAAGGGAAGCTGTTTGGGAACAGGACCAAGTTGTTACCAGGGAGCTCTTTTTAAGACCTTCACCACACTATGCAAGGTACTGATTCTTCAGGCAAGAATCTGTCAATAAAATCATGGGCTACAACAGCATTCACCAAGTTCAGAGAATTTATGGAACCTCTTATGTACCATGACATTTGGACCCCAAACCTAAAGAGGCCTCCTACGGGATTACTGGACCCTTATTAGTCATGGCCAATCTTATAGGTCTTCTGGCAACACCAACGAGGCCTGCTGGCTGTCTTGATCTTAGAGAATAGTTTTCACTTATAAAAGCAAAAGGAATAATTACAGTGGAGGAACAAGGCAGCGGCAACGGCTCACCTCCAAGTTGGAATGTAATCTACCAATTTCAAGCGTTGTTGAATTTACATTTTTTAAAAATTAGAATTCCATAAATTCTGAACTGTCACATTATCAAATTTCAAAAATATGTTTACCAACAAAATAATTATGTTCTTAAATTAAAGAATCCTCACTCAACTTATCAGTATATATATATTACAAAATAAATGCTTAAATACATACATGAAATCTGAAATCCCCCCTCAGCATGGAACAAAGATCCTCTGCTACATCAGACATGCAGGGATGCAATGTAGCAACCAATCTTGCATAGAATGGTAGCAAATCCAACCTGCAAAAGTCACATGTGATATGTGTAAAAGGAAAAACATACCAGAAATAATTCATTTTAAAATTTAAACTATCTCAGATAAATTTATACATTAGATGAATATAAAAACTAAAAATCACAGACATGCCTATTTATTGCCATTATACTAAAGCCTATAGAAGTTCAATTTGTCTTGTGAAAGTTTATTAATAGTCTGGTATTTAACATCAAGTAAAGAAAACAGTCAAGTTTTGACATGGTTTATATTTTTAATCACATAACTGCAGAGTAACTGCATACTTACAAATCTAAAAGTAACTTAAATAGTATAAAGCAGAATCCTTTTAAATCATTTCCTTCATTTATCCAGGGATAAGTTGTTTGGAAACCCCAATGTCTGAAGTAATAGGGAAAATGGTAACCAAAAAGGCATCTCAGAAGCCAAAATAATATCACAAACCACACACTAACCTATATATTTTACTCATTCTAGAACCCACTCAGACACTCCCGCTGCCCTTTTCACTCTTACTTTTCGACAACAAATGGCTGCTGGGTGGCACTCAGGTGCCCACAGTACTCTTCCCATCAAGCGTGGGTACAGCTCCTGAGCCCTGCTTAAGCCAGGACTCCAGGTAGCCACTACCAGTCAGAACTAGCACACAAGTTAAAATTTATCTTCATTACCTGCTGCAGGCATTATTTTATAAAACTCAACTACCCAGTGATTCAACACACAGCAGCCCTTGGAGATGAGATGTTGGAGATGAGAAGCAGAGAGGAACTAATAAAAGCAGCTGCACTGACAGCAGCAAGTAATGGGAACTGACAGTGAGGAAGGAAACTACAAACTATAATAATTAGACACAAGAACTCAGAAATTATGACAGCCTGGTGCCATTTAGAACAGAAACAAATAATCCTATGAGTCTTAATTATCCCTGAATATATCACTATAGAATAAAACATGAAAATGGTTTGATCAGAGAAAAGTCCACATACCAGGGAAAGCTTAGAATTACAAAGATGTGGAAAACACAGCATGGACAGATTAAGCCTTACAGAGAAGGTGTAGGAAGTAAATAAGAACAGAGATGAATTTAAAAGATGGGATTAAGGGGAAGAAATGATTAAATTCCAATCTAAGAGCCTCAAAAACTTTTGTTCTTTGGCCATTACAATTTCTAAAATACAAAATTAGTTTTTACTAATATGCCAGGCCCTGTCCTAGGCATTTTATATACATTATTTAACTTGTTAATCCTAATAACCACCCTATAAATGGATATTATAATCACCATTTCACAAATACAGTAACAGATACTTATAGAAGTTAAGAAAATGGCTTTGTAGTAGTACCTCAATAATTTATTTAAATGTACTTATATATTCCTTTAAAGAAACACTGAAATTATAAAGATTTTAATCAAAACATTTAACATTAAACTTTAAATGTTTACTTAAAATATTTTAAAATTTATATCAATTGAAGGTTATGCTGTCACACAGAAAATGCACAAATGTGGGTTATATCACTCCTTGATGAGATTACAAAAATGAGGCACTATTGTAAATTATTCACACAAATATGTAAAAATTTTCCTGATGTATGCTAGTGCAAAGAAAGTGGGGGCCAATGAACATTTACTTTTCTTGCATAATAGATACGTTTATATCAATATCAAATTTACTTTCCAAATTTCCTTAAATAGAATATTAAGTCTTCATTTATTTTCATACGCACTTTAGGAAGAAATATTCTTTTTCTGATCATAATCAACTGCCAAATTCAAATATAGGACTTTAAACTTGTACCTAGGTTCTATCATTCCTTATTATTACAATTGCAGGTCAGAAAAATAAATAAGATTCAAGAGTTAAGGTCATGGGATAACAAAGCACAAGGAGACACAAGTTCTAATTCTACCTCCAAAAGTACTTTTGTGATTTCAGAAACTGAACTGATCTCATCTCCAACTGGCCCCACCCTCTCACTATGCTCTAGCCACACTGGTCTCATCCTGGGCTTCAGGCAAGCTCTCTGCTCAGACCCTTCTCTCCAGCTGCAACATTCCCAAAATAGCCATCCTGCTTACTTCCTCACTAAGGTCATGATGGCTTACATGTTGCCTCACATGTTGCCTCCTCAATGAGATCCAGTCTGCACAGTCCATTGAAACTGTAAATCCACCCGAACCCCCACCACTCCCAACTCCCTTATCTAGCCAGGTGGTTTTTAAAATACAATTTATCACCTTCTAACCTATTATGTAATTTACTTATTTCTTATGTTCATCGTTATCTTGTTTGTCACTCCTCCTCACTAGAATGTAAGCTCCATGGGCGACAGATCACCAGTACCCAGAACAATGCCTAGAACATAGCAGGTGCTCAGTATATATTTGTTGGATAAATTAATGTTTCTGGTATCTCACTATTAAGTATTGCTAGCTTTCAGTCTGAGATATTCTTCACATTAAGGAAATACCATTCTATTTTTATAAGAAAACATTGAGTTTTATCACATTTTATATTTTATCCAACAAAAAGCTAGTTTAGCAAATACCTCTTAAGCAACTAATGAGATAATCATATGGTTTATTATTTTCCCTACTAACGTGATATACACTAACAGGTCTCCTATTTTAAAGTATCCTTCCATTCCTAAGATCAGTCCTCTTTGATCAGGCTTGACTATTTTCATATACTATTAAATATGATTTGCTAGTGTTTTACTTAGAATTTTTCTATTTACATCCCAAAATAGGAACAGTTAATATTTTCACTTTCTTGCTCTTTTTTGTTAGAGTTTTGCCTAACCTCTTTGCACTCTGAAATGGGATGTTTTCTATACTTTTCTATGCTCTGGAACAGATGACCTGTTCCATGAAAGGCTGAAAGAACTCAACAAAGTGATCTAGTCCAGTCTATTTAAGATAAAATTTAAAGATAACTCTCAACATTTTCTTCCACAATCATTGGTCTAGTGTGGGTAATTCTGTTTTGTCTTGAACCAATTTTAGAAATGGTAGTATTTAAAAAATATATATTGGGAAGTGGATGTGGCTCAAACGATTGAGCTCCCGCCTACCACATGGGAGGTCCCTGGTTCAGTTCCCGGTGCCGCCTAAAGAACACAGCGAGCTGGCGAGACAGGCAAGCGCGGCAAGCTGACACAAGAGACGAAAGAAGAAAAACATAATGATAGACACAACGAAGCAGGGAGCGGAGGTTCCCGGTGCCTCCTAAAGAAGACGAGCAAGACAGCGAGCTGGGGTAACGGACAGGCACAACAAGCTGATGCAACAAGATGATGTAACAAGAGACACAAGAAGAAAAACACAATGAGAGACACAACAAAGCAGGGAACGGAGGTGGCTCAAGTCATTAGGCACCTCCCACCCATATTGGAGGTGCCGGGTTCGGTTCCCGGTGTCTCCTTAAAAAACGGAAGACAAACAGACACAGCAAGTGCAAAACAACAAAGCGGTAGGGGAAAATAAATAAAATAAATCTTTAAAAAGAAAAAAATAGAAAAATATAATCTATTTTGCTGAGATTTTCAAGTGTTTTAAAAATATTTCTAGCGTAGCATGTAGCTC